>VOPJ01008202.1:0-15916 GCA_014673585.1 Semibalanus balanoides
GCCGCCCGCTCAGCTGCCACAGAGGCAGGGAGCCGCCCGCTCAGCTGCCACAGAGGCAGGGAGCCGCCCGCTCAGCTGAGCTCAGACGGCGGCGGATCACAGACAGCCTCCCCCCGTCCATCCCCCTGCTTATCTGATGACCGTAGACCAGCTTATCTCAATTACACAGCCGTATCTGGCTATCCAGTCTCTCTGGAAACCTTGTGACGAAACGATGAGCCGATAATGCGGTTTGGGGCCTCTGTCCTAAAATAGATTCGTTAGCGGGATAGTGATTGAGACATGTCATCGAGCCACCGGTCCAGAGTTTTGAATTAAGCATATTCTTGCTTATATAAAAACTGTGTTACCACTTACCATCAATTGATAATGCATGAAACCAAGGATAAAACTGATACTTTTGATAATATATGTTCCTGTGGTTTTAAATGACATGCAAACCCACATAAATAGGTAAGAGGTAATTTCGACTCAGACCCATGCCATTGCCTAAGTATGCTGAGTTTAGCCTTATGATCAGGGACTATCATGGGCTGGGTGCACCCATGGGTGCCCAGTGCCCACTCAATTCTTCCAAATGTCTGGGTTGGGTATGCATTTTTGGACTTTATGGGTTACTTGGGCGGGCATAGGGTGCATGGCAATTTGGGAATAATGTAAACGCTAGAGTTATTGCTTTACTTGACAACAGATGGTTTAACATTTTTTTTTTTTTTGTATGAGTATAGGAACACTTAAACATAGGACTTCGGCATTATATGACAACAATAAAAATCGTGGTAAGTTGATAAGGCAGCAATTATTTTTTAAACCACGCGGATCCTAGAATTGCTGACCCAATATGATAATGTTGACCGCATATTAGTGTTCGATAAGTTCAAATCAGCAGCAACACACAGGTGCCTAATATTATTTATCGTTAATATTTTGAAAGTCAACATGCCAGGGTAATGGTTGCGATTTTTTTCAAAATAATTATCTGCCTTATCTGAATGGGCCCCAATGGGCATGGGTATCAATATTATGAATTTGAATGGGTCTGGGTCTGGGCTTGGTGTTCATGGGTTTTGGCTGGGTTGGGCTTGGGGTTTGGGCACCCATGATAGTCTCTGCTTATGATACCGCATGACGCGTGCGTACGATATGCGTCAGTTCATTAGTGGTCAGTTATGTCAAATAGTCAAAAAGTCAAATAGTAAAAAAAGAAAAACCCCTATTTTTAGCGTGTTTTTATTTTTATTTTTATTTTTAGTGTTTATATGCGTGTTTACTTGCACTGTTTATTTCTAGTGTGTGTAAATTTTATGTATATTTTCGTGTGTGTTTGATATGTCGTGTCTCCCTGACTTCACCTATTAGTGGGTTAATTGACCTGTTGGTGATCAATAAATAAATAAAAATAAAATAAAAATAGGTATGACATAACCAGGGCACTATACACTAACTGTCAGTATGGTCCTTGGCTGTACTACTCGTTGCCCAGTTACCCGGTTATGCTATATCTCCTCATGACATCAGCAACGTTGTGTAAATAAATACCAGCCGTGCCAAGGTCTGCGGACCGGCGAATGCACTCAGCAGCATAGTTACTACGCCTATTCATCACATATGGCGGACAAGACCATCGTACAGGTAACAGGTCATATGAGTTGCCTGAAGCGTCAACTCCGCCCAACAGATGTCCAGCAGCATGCATGCATACGCCGGAAGAACGCAACCATGCACTTTGATGACGCATATTCCAGATAACTTGGCATACATATCTGTAGTACCGCGTATATGCTAACGTTATATGTGGTACCGTACACGGTAATTATGTAATATGTAGGCAGTAGGAAAACAATGGATCAAACAAACGTGCGCCCGCCCGCAGCCTGAGAACCCGCACGGTGAGCGTTCTTGTTCAATGTGTACCCACCCCCATAACTCATGCATTATTATGCACATTAAGCAAAATTATAACAATATTTTTGCAACTACATCGATACACGCTATCCTGTTTCGATTGAGAGACATGCGCACTTTTGCGCGGTACCTATAGCTTTACCAGTTGCATACAGGATGATTGAGACAGTTGATAAAGGTAAGTTAAATGCTGATATAGGTAAAGTTACGGATGAGACATCAAAGTAGCTGGTGACATAATGGGGATTTCACTTGGGATGCCAGTTG
This sequence comes from Semibalanus balanoides, assembly GCA_014673585.1. Classification (NCBI taxonomy): domain Eukaryota; kingdom Metazoa; phylum Arthropoda; class Thecostraca; order Balanomorpha; family Balanidae; genus Semibalanus; species Semibalanus balanoides. The sequence continues at coordinate 2,173 of VOPJ01008202.1, forward strand.
CGATGTGCTGCCAGACAGTACACCTCGCATATGTCTTGGCTGCGCGTCCGCCGTCTGGCCCAGGCCCGAGCGGGAGCGGCCCAGGCCCGAGCGGGAGCGGGCCAGGCCCGGGCGGGAGCGGCATGGCGTCTAACACGGCTTCTGATCTTCCAGACGTCATCGCGAAAGCATCACGATAACACGCTGCAACAGGTTTTAGCGAATCGCAAAACTCCTTAGCCTGCTCCAGGCAGATGTTCTAAGTAGGTCAAGAACGCCGTGCCATGCGCCGCGCCGCTGCAGTAAACCAATGGAGCGCACCAAACCTGATGTCGCAGCATTTCGCTCAGGGCTGACAGTCATCACTCCACCATTTGTAATGCAGTTTATGATAATAATGTGCTGCTTAGAGTGCGCCAAGATAACAATTGCATGACCAGGCGCGGATCTAGGGGGCGCTAGCATGAGCGATCCAGAGGGGGGGGGTACGGGGCCATTGGCCCCAACACCAAAAATCGGCGCAAATTGACACATTTCTAAGATTATCGTAAAACTAAAGCACTTGTATTAGGGAAGGTTTGTTAATCAGTTACTGATACATAGCAAGCGAAATCGTGAGTTTGGCAGAATTGTGCGATTACTTTTTTTGGAATTCCCCCCCCCAACTGAAATTACCCTTTTCTGGATCCGCCTATGGCGCTTAGCTAGGCCCCCCCCCCATTCAGCCGGGTGGCGCGCCCGGAGGGCGCAGCTTTTTGTATGTCGCCCCCCTGACTGAAATCCTGGATCCGCGCCTGATGACCACCTCCACCTGTCATGTTAGGAGAAAGTGAAAGTCAGGGTTAGTGGCTGAGCCACCAATTTAGTGAACAAGGCAGAACTTTTGCCGTTTAAATGTCAGTAACAGAGCTAGCGGTGGCGGAAGCGGGGGGAGGGGGAGGGGGAGGTGAAGCTGGGTCCCCCAATCTCGAATAATTCCAGCATTATTCCTATCGTTTTTGCATGCTAAGCATCGGATTGAAAGGCGATCTCTACCACTGGAAATATTATACCGCCGCTGAATGGAGCAGGGGCTCAGTATATACAGCGCAGGATGTCTAGTTTATTACCGAACGGGCACGAAGCGCCCGTGAGGTTTCTCGTCAACTTACTAGTCAAATTTACATTTGACCCAGCCCGGCCCGGCCGAACAGACGTCTTTCCATGAGCGGCGGAACGGGGGGAGGGGCACCGTATCCCCCTTAAATTTGCAAGGGGCACCCATATCAAAGTTTCTCTTAAATTTGGTATGGCTTAGGTATATGAATTAGGTCCAATTACCAAGTTTATGAAAACGCATTTGTATAATGTCATCATCTTAAACTCACCAAATATTGTATTTGCAAATGGAACAGATAGTTCGTCTAAACTCTAAGTCGACATCTTCAGACGATGCAACAGCAACATTATGCAACAACGCAGATATGAAGTAATTTGCAGGGGCTCCGCCACAGGGGAGAGGGGGACGACGGGGACAAGTCCCCCAACATATTCGGATGTACAAATAATGTCTATAAACGCTGCTTGTAAATAATCGACTTAAGAATGCCTCCGTCCGGTCCCCCCCCCCCAATTTTCGGAAGGTGGCGGCACCCTCGGTAATTTGCCAATGATCTGTGGTCACTGACCCCAGACAGAGCACACGCCCGCGCTGGTCAGTATGCAGGCATGCACACGTTTCAAGTCGACATGACGTTTGGAAACTGCATGGCTGCTTCTCTGAACAGGCTGTAATTTCCTGCATGCCCAAAGCAGCATTGCATGTTTTATGTCCAAGCAGTCCCCCGCCCCCCCCCCCCACACACACACACACCACGTGCACTTTCATGACAGGCCCATCTGATCCGGGGATAGTCATAGTCACGCGAGCCCCCCGTCCCCATACAGTTCCAGGTGCAGCACACCGTCTCCAGTCCAGCCGTGCGGCACGGGCGCTCGCACCCGAAAACTGCTGCTCTAAACCCAGTGACAGATAACGGCTACTCTACAGCGAGCAGACGGCTTCTGACATCTCAGCATGACCTCCAGGTAAGTGACACAGGATGATGTCCCGTGATTGTTATATTTTTATATGATATGAAGAGCCGCTCATCATTCTCCATAATGACATTATAATTACACCATGTTGCAACTTTGCAATTAAACAATGGACCGGCAGAAGTCCGCTCCTAAAATTACGACGGCTTAGATAACAGTCGACAGAGATAATCAGAGTTCGTATAAAGGTATAACGAGTGTTTCTGAGCTGTCAGAACCTGTCTTTTAAGTGCTGCTGAAGTGCTGATCAGTGATCAGTGATCACTCCAGTATTTTCTGTATTGCCATGCCAATGACTCTATTGACTCCAGCGGGTAGTGTTGCAGACGAGCGGCAGGTGAGCAGTGCACACATCACTGTCATCTGTTGGTAAGATCAGCTCAGGTGTGTGTGCACTGTGCATTACTGTGCATGTGCTATTATATTCAGTGATGACACTGCCATCTGTGGAGTGGGCAGTCTGACGGTGCCGCCATCTGTGGAGTGGGCAGCTTGACGGTGCCGCCATCTGTGGAGTGGGCAGGCTGACGGTGCCGCCATCTGTGGAGTGGGCAGTCTGACGGTGCCGCCATCTGTGGAGTGGGCAGTTTGACGGGAGTGGGCAGTCTGACGGTGCCGCCATCTGTGGAGTGGGCAGTCTGACGGTGCCGCCATCTGTGGAGTGGGCAGTCTGACGGTACCGCCATCTGTGGAGTGGGCAGTCTGATGGAGCCGCCATCTGTGGAGAGGACAGACTGATATTGTAACAGGACAGACTGACATTGTGACCATCTATCGGCAGGTGCGGCCGTTCACTGGCGGTGGCCCTTGTGGCAGTGCTGGCTATTGGTAGCTGTGCTCCAGGGGTTAACGCAGCCACATTGCACCGTGAGTCTCCGTTTGATTTTGAGTGCACAAAATGGTGTCGGGAGTGATTGTGATGTACCTGGTCATACAATGGTGGGTACGATGAATCACTGATGCTGAGAGATCAATACAAATGTATAGGACAAAGCGAGGTATCATGCACGAAAAAATGGGTAGACTGAATGCAAAGTCAGGCCTCGAGACTCGAGTTAAACTATTTTCACTGGCGTCACAGGACGATTGTGTGACATTACCAGCGTCGGTTCGGAATACGCGTGAATTAACGTGTCTATATGTTCCTGATAGATGGCGTGCATTGTCTGCAGCGCCGTGCCATCGCAACGGAGAGCGGTCGACCGCAGTTCTCTTCCAACCTCTGTCTCAGCAAAGGATGCGTCAAGGCCGGTACGTAACCTGTCGGTCGGAGGTTAAAGGGTGATAGCTTGGCGCCTGACGAGCGAGTACGGTGGCAGTGGTCTATGAAGGAAATGTGAAATGTCCGTGCACTGTGTCCATAAATGTTATCGTCAAAGCAAAACTGGTACCAAGAGACACACTGAAATTTACACACTTTTGCACTGCTTTTAAAAATACGACGTTGTTTTCTCTTTACATTTTACAATGCACTAGACTCCCGGGCAGGAGCGTAACTTTGTGAAAATCATTGGGGATGCACTTAGTTGTTAAGAGCCCCATTTGTACTTCATCACGTCATAGGCGTAATGTTAATTTCCCAAATTATTGGGGTTGTAGCTACAAACCTTACACCCATGCTCCCGGGAGAAAAGTCAAAGGACGTGTTATGACAAAATGAGGCAAGCTGCAATTTGTCACCAACATACAGGGGCGGATCCAGGGGGGGCCACGGGGCCATGGCCCCCCCCAAAGAGCCTGAGACTATGATTTGCCCCCAAAGTGGACAATTGAAAATTTATCGTAAATTGCCTTTTGCAGCAGTAAAAATCAGCTTCAACAGTCCAAAAATGAAAAAATTTCGCGCCGCTTCGCGGCATGAATAGTTTGGCAATTGCCTATACAAATTTTGAAATAGGAAAAGCGAATTAGGTACATTTAGTGTCCATGGCGAGCTCTCCCTGGCGGTGATTACTGACCACAGATACCACGTTATGATAGACAGATACTACGCCAACAGATTACTGACCAACTGACCACGCCCGGCGCCCTCCGTTGACTGCCCTTCTCGGCCAGAGGCGTCCCTCCGCTATTGATGGCGCCCAACAAAATGTTGAAGGCACGACGAGCACGTGGTGGAAGAGAGGCGCCCCGTCAATTTTCGCCAATATTGGTGGCACTACAGTCGATCGGGTGCACTTCTAAGACACTTACTTGTCTTTTGTTAATTCTGGGAACGCCACTGATCGCAGCTATGGGCGCCCCACTTTCAAATGTGGCGCCCCTTGATACGTACATGGTGGCAAGGATGCACTTCTGAGGGGGCAAAGATGTCTTAAGGGCGACATGGGTGCCTTCTAGGGTTTGCATAATAGCTCTAAAGGGCGAATAATACCTCGAGGGGGGCAAGGTGTCTTTATGAATGCGGCAAAGAACGTCTCTGATGAACGGAAAATACTTTTTCGAGGGCGGCATGATGCCTCAAGGGCGGCATAATGCATTTTTGGGGCGGCTAAATGTTTTCCGAGGGCGGCAATATTTTCCAGGGGCGTAGCGTAGCCCAGGATCTGGCCATGGGGGTCCCACTGATTCCAGGGGCCCTTTGGAGATGAAGGGCCCTCACAAAACAACATTTTGTAGAGGCCGTTGCTTAGTGCACTCAGTCCTGTATGACATGTTTAGCGCACTGGTTTTGTTTTTGTTTTTGTTTGTTTTTTAACACGATTTTTAGCAACGATATCGTGGCGCAGTGACAGCCTTTGTCTGGGCTGGTGGATAGTACATTTGTTTCGTCATTTCACCAGGCGACCCCTCAATACTTATGGTGAGCTCTGCGAATTTGGTATGAAATAAACGTGATTATTACTAGGTGTGTATATGCCTCGGAAAGTGGTGTTCTGTGTTTTAATGTGTATTAATGTGATTTTTGTGTCGTCGTTTAATGTGATTTTTTCCGATTTTTTACTTTTTTTTCGAAAAAAAATTGTTTGTGTTTTTCCCGATTTTTTTTCCCCGAAAAAGTTTTTTTTCTTCGAAAAAGTGTTTTTCCCAAAAAGTGTGGATTTCCCACCTTTTTACTTTCTGAATGCCAAATAAGGTGAGAAGCCAAATCCGCGGAGAAAAAATGGGGGTACCTTTTTGCCAAAAAAAAGTTGGCCCCCCAAACCGAGCGGCTGGATCCGCCCCTGCCAACATAAACAATGTAGGAATACAAATTTGCAAGGAAACGCAATATGGTTGAATGAATTATGCACTGTGAGTGTGAATACTGAAGGCTGTCAGATATCGCATTACATGTATACGTACCTACACAAAATGCATACTCTCTCATTATTCGCTACAGTTCATCGCAAAGTAACCAAATATATCACATAAAACATACCCTTTCAGCCTACCATCTTCTGGACAAAATGGACACCACTGTTGACCCCTGCGACGACTTCTACGCCTTCGCGTGCGGGTCGTTCGTCGATCGCACCGTCATCCCGGACGAGAAGTCGTCCGTGACGCAGTTCAGCTGATCAACGACGAGCTTGATCTGAACATGCGGAAGTTGATCGACGCCCCTATCGATGCCGAGGACCCCCCTGCCACCGTCCAGCTTAAGAAGCTCTTCGCCAGCTGTATGGATAAAGGTGGGCCACCTCACGGTCGGCAGCTGGTTGACGCGTGGAAGGTCAGCGTATAAACATGAGGGGTAACTATGGGGACCGTTAGCGTAATAGAACAGAAGATATTCGAGAGACGAAAAATGATATACATCTAAAAAAGTGACGTTGAATGAGTAGCTACGCTTATCGAGTGTATGAATTGTGTGCAAGTTGCAGCTATCGCGAACTTAACCTCGTTTGAAAATATATATGCTGAAATGCACACGCGTTCAGTTGTTTTATTACTGACAAAATCACGACTTCACAGAGGGCATTGAGAACAAGGGACTGGAGCCAATGAAGAACATTCTGAAGATAATGGGAGGCTGGCCCGTGCTGGAAGGTGAGTTTCCTAAGTATTTTGCCCGTCTGCCACTAGGTAGCAATATATAGACAGTTCCAGCTTCCATGTCTGACGTGGTAGGTAGTACCTACAATTATGTAGGTTTAAAGCAGTAGTTCCCAGAATTCCCGACACAATTATCCCTTTTCAGCAGTCAGAGGAGGCCATTACCCCGCCATTCAACATTTATACCGATTAATAAAAAATAACGTTGTTTCCCAATGCGTTAATTGCATCTGTTTACAGTTTACACACTTGCATTGGAGCGCCGCAACTCGCTATAAAAACAAGACGGAGTGCGCAAATGTATGTATTCCATTTTCTTCACTTATTTCTCAATTCTGGGCTTAGTTGCCGACAAGGCGCACCGAAAGTTATATTGTTAGCTGAGGGCTGCATCCAAGCTGTCTTAGCTTAACATTTATGGTCGAACTTCACAGGCTTCCGTTACCCCCACAGAATGGCTCCGTTACCCCAAATGGGGTCATGACCCACCGTTTGGGAACCACTGGGTTTAAAGGAAATGGTTCACATTTGAATTGGTTTTGAACTGAGATAGCCATTATCTTTGGCCGTTATTGAAAATAATAAATTACCAAAAACATTGTTTCCAAAACTAAGCCGTTTTTAAGCAATTTAAGTTATAATTTGCCAAATGGCTCTAAACTAGAGCCGCCGCGCCGCTGATTTGCTGACGCCACTTCAAGATTGTTGGTCCTGAGATAAAAACGACTTAAATTTGTCGAACCCTGGCTGGATTACCTGCTGCAAGTACGATAACAAAAGACTTACTTGCATTCAAGTTGCCAGAATTGTCTACAAAGGTTGTGCCTACTCTCTATATCCTTTGACAAGCTTAGTTACATGTTTTGTTAGCGATGTTTGAGTAAGGGTAGCCCGTGTTTTTCAGGTGAGCTCTGGGACCCGAACTCCTTCAGCTGGACCGAGACCGTCTACAGGAACCGCGAGATAGGATTCCCCAACAGCTATTTGTTCAGGTTCGGTGTGACGGCCGACATCAAGAACTACACGCGCCGCATGGTCAACCTAAACGACCCTTCACTCGGACTCAGCAGGAAATATCTCATCAAAGGTACATACCTACAGATCAACTATGAAACACTTTATCATAGGTAGGTACTTTGTAATAACGGTGTTAATAGCGTGATGGTTTAATATAGTTATCGTTTTGCAGTGACACCAGGAACACAACCACAAATTGCAGTACTAGGTCAATACAATAAAGATGAGGAAAGCTGTTTGTACGCGCTGAAATGCAATCGTTGACACACTGTATTTCACCCTATGTATGCCAGGTGTCACGATATTTCTGTTCCGGTTCGTTTTGAGGACCCTTGGCCTTGTCTACACATGGCGAAATGACCTTCATTTTCGTGACTACATATACATGTTACAACTAAATATCAAATATGTTATGCGTTAACTTGATAGAAATCGGCAGGTTTCAACGATTCGGACGTCCAGGGTTACTATCACTACATGGTGGACATGGCGGTTCTGCTGGGAGCTGAACCAGAAAAGGCCAAATCCGAAATGGAGGACGCCCTCCGCTTCGAGATCAACCTCGCCAACGTAAGTCCCACGGCTGTGCTATAAGATGTCGGAGGAACCTTGCGGTTTGGCCTTGTAGTTTGTACCCAGGCCAGAAATGCTCACAATTAATATGAAGTGTTCAATGTACGCCGTGGCGTTATCTGCTCTTCCAACTTCCATTGCTAAGCATGCATCAAATATGTGTGTTTTAGAGCATCATCTTTGTGTGATATTAAATGCCCGTTTGCTTCATGGTAGACTAAGCTATAGGTAAATAGACCCCCAGAAACCTAACGTACCCGTTACCGCCCACCTAGATATCGCTGCCCGCCGAGCAGCGCCGCAACATCTCCCAGCTCTACAACCGGCGTACGCTGGACGAGATGAGCCGGGTGGCGCCCAACATCCCCTGGGTCGCCTACGCCAACAAGCAGCTCCAGCCGGCCGGGCACACGGTACGACTTCGGACACACCGCCCAACATGCATACGGAAGAGTTGGACAAACGTATAGCGGTCCACGGGCGGATATCGGTGGACCGGAGGTCACGTGTCATTTAGACATAACTAGGCGTTAGCTCGCTGTTATGTCCGATCTGGGGTTTGAACATGGTCCGAAGGACAAACCTGGAGACCGACATTCAAATCAGGAACTGTCTATAAGCTCACCGAGGTGTGCCATTTGACGATGAAGCAATCTGCGGCCACTGATCGCTGGTCTGACAGTAATCTATGCAGCTGGCTGTGAGAGCCCAGGCCCATCGGCTCTCCCTCTGACCGATGCACGCTGGTTACAGGTGTTTGGCAACGAGTCAGCCAACGTTGAGTATATAGGCTATTTCGAGAAGTTCAATGGCCTGCTGGAAACCACCCCAAAGAGGTGAGAATACGCAGTTAACATGTGCTTCGACGAGTTCGACAACATGGCAACATATATGCTTGGCTGATATCCTATCCGCAATGTTGTGCTAAAAAATCAAATCATTAACCGCAGAGGAATAGCAAGAAAACAATGGCACGCAGCGCCGCCAAATTTGGCACAGCTATTCGGGCATTAATTACCCACATTGTGTGAGGGTTTTTATCTCAGGTCAGGAAACCAAGGCAGGTAGCTGAGGTAGACACCTATCTTAGGTGCTACGGCTTCAGTATAATCAGATCCGTAATAAATCAAGACATCTACTAGTCCACATTACCGATGAGATAACAGTAGCGCCTCCGCTGGTGAAGAAGACTGGAGAGACTAACGATCTCCCATAGACGGCCTCTGGCCCTACACCAGCTCAACAGGACGCCTGTCCGTGACGCCACTCCGCAGGGTAGCTGACTGCGACAACTAACAATGCTGTTGGCCACGTGAAAGTCCTCGGAGTCGAGAGCACGGCATGGAAGAGCCACCGCACCCGCGGACACAAAAAAGATACAAGATTCAGGCAGGACTCAAAGTGATATCGCAAAAGACGAGCACAAGCCGAGCGCTGGAGAAGGGAAGTGTAATATATAGAACACAAAAATCTACAAGGTAACGAAACCAGCCAAGACCAGCGGCTAGGAAAGATGATCTAGACTGACACAATAACCCAGTACGGAAACCGGAGCAGCAGGACGCGCACGGAAGAAAATGGCCGCTAGCTAGACACCTATCTCCAGGTCGCAATCCAGGGCCAGAGCCTGGGCGCTGGGAGAAGGAGTTCGATGCTGGCGAAAATCGCCAGGTACGAAACCAGGCCAGGCCGCGCTGCTAGAGGAATGCCAAGGCTGACACCATCGATCCAAGGTACAACACAGGGTCAGAGAAGCCGCGACTGGAAAGGAATGCCCGAGCTGACACCAATCAAGCAGGTAACGAAACCGAAGGGCCGGAGAGGCCAAAGAGCGCTGGAGAAGGAAGGTGGCTAGCTGAATAAGAGGACAATCTCCAGGTAAAGAACATGAGGTCAGGGCACGAGGGCGACTGGGGAGAGGGAATCGGGCTACTGGACAAACCATCTCCAGATACGAAAAACAAAGGGCCAGGACCGGTGCTAGGAGGAGAGTCGCCGTAGCTAGTCAGCTGGAAACACACCAAAATCGTCAAGGTACGGAAAACCGACGGGCGGAAACATTACAAAACAGGAGGACCGACAAAGACGCTACCGCATCGCAGAAACGGAGTGGGTGACGAAGAAAGGCACAGCACACATAAACGCATCCATGTTTTACTGGCTACCACATGAAAGGAAACAGTTCACCTTGGATTGTTCTTTTCAAACACGATTTTACTAATGAATTGAAAATACAGACTGATCTTTTGATAAATGTCAAAAATAGGCCATACTCGCAGGGCCGGAGAGATTCAGGTCAAGAGGAGCGGTAGCATTATTTCTTTTATATCAAACCATATAACATGCAGTATTATCCGCAAGCGTCAAACGAATGATCGAAACGCAATCAGAATTCGGAAGTAGTCTCGCGTAAGATTACTGCATAGCTCGTGCCGCAGGGTGCGTAGGGCCCAACGAGTTCTTGACATTCCAACTGGCGACAAAAAAGGTCAAATATATTCGCTGGCAGAGCCCTTACAAGCACAAGAAAATCTAGGTGATTGGTTATTAGTGTCAACAGACGGGTAACAAAAATTGAATAGCGGTCAGTTCAAAAACATGTTGAAAGAGTGAACTATTTTCCTTTAAAAGGAAATTAGTGTCACCTTTCACAATGAGTGTTGAGTGGAGATGGCAGTTTAGTAGACCCGTGTTGAAAAAAAGACCCTGACTAGCAAGTATTTTCATGATGGGCACTTGAAAGGAGCATCTCCAGATCCGATAGTATTTGACTTTTTTGTCGAAGAGAATGGTGGGCCATAAATAAAGAGATGTCAGAAGAATGTGAGGCCGGCACACACCTGAGCAGAGGCGATACAGGTAACATTACGCGGACTAACTTTCAATATTCTGATATGGCTGTGAGACCACGTTTGAGTGTTTGTCGGAGGAGTAGCACATATAGTATTAAGAATCAACAGTAAAATAGCAGCACCGTATTACTAGTCCTGAAACTCGGCGGACGGGGAATGTAGGTATTTAGTGAAACATTATGAAAAGAAGTTGTATTTCAAAATATAGTCAAATCGTGTTTGAAAAAAAAATCGAGGTGAACTATTTCCTTAAACCAGCACCACATGGGTTTAAGCTGGACGCTTAACGTGAGATCAAATATTAACAGTGGGACTAGTAACAATGAGATCGGATTATAGGGAGTCCACAGCCTCACACATATAAAGAGGCTTAGGAAGGAGTGGAGGTAGGATGAAAAGATAGGGAAATGACTATCTATATGGGGGGGAACAATAAGTGATAGAGTCCTGGGAGGCAAGCAATGAGCAGAGAACGGATGTCGGCGTTTTAAAGCAAAATGTTTCACTTTGAATGTGAGGTTTTTGTCAAAACACGAATTTGATGAGGAAATTACAAGAATTCTTTCAATGTTGGTCAAAAATAGGCGAGATAACGCATCGCGAGCAGAATTTCATGAGACAGGAAAGACGTACAAGTCAGTTGTTTTGATCAAAAGAACTAAAGCGTACTGACTTGCACCGGGTCAAAAAACGAAAGAAATAAAATGCTCAGCCAATCAGATACGGAGAGTAAGTCGCGTAAAGATTACTGTATAAGACCTACCCAGATGGCCCACATTCTTGACATTCTTTGTTTATGGCCCACATTCCTTCGACAAAAAAGTCAAATATATTCGGCTGGAGAGCCCTTTCAGTCCCAGAAAACTTGTAGCTTAGGTATTTTCCAACACGGGCTACAAAACTTGCTAGCTCAGTTCAAAACCCATGTTGAAGGTGAACTATTTCCTTTAAGGGTTAAAACTTAAATGGCAGTTTGAACAAGCCAAATCGTACCTATACAGAAGACGTCTTTCCGAAAAGCCGTGAAGTTTGAAATGGTAAATTGCAATTAAGCGGACGATCAAAAATTAAACAAAAATACAGGCAAAATACAGAAATGAAGGACAGTGAGGAAAAATAAATTATAAGAACTCGGAGAAAGGCAAGTCTAGCCAATCGGATCGACAACATAAATAACTTGCTAGGCGACATATTCTATAGATGCTCCATTCCGAAGCGGTATCTGCTTATTGACAGTCTACATGCTTCAAGCTTGCTTATTGCAAGTCTACATCATACTGGGTATAAACCATCCAAAGTTCCGATCTGCGGTGACCAGTGTTGCCGCACCGCGGTATGACTGTCCAAGGCTATAGAACAACTGACTGTCGTCCAGGGATCAGGTCCAGCTGATTCACGGCTTAGTAGCCAATAGGCAATAGGCATTTGTCATTATGTTCAATGTATTAGTTGAAAACCTAACAAGACTTGCGACGAGTTGTTCTAATTTACTTCTATTCCGCTTGAGCGATAAAAGGACTCGCAGCTGACTAGGGACTCCGCTTGCAGCATGCACATCGGCGCCGGCTCACTGTACGTGAAGAACCACTTCGACGAGGGCTCGAAGAAGGCCGCCCTGGAGCTGGTGGCCGACGTGCACCAGCAGTTCAACATCATGCTGCAGGAGCTCACCTGGATGGACGACGCCACCAAGTAAGGACTGAGCAGCCGTGCGCACGTAGAGGGGAGAAGGGCACGGGCAAAATTGTGATGTATAGACTTAAAGTTAGTATTTGCAAATTTGCGATTCATGTCAGCAGCAACGTTCTATGTTTTTTTTTCCTGAATTAAAAAAAACTGTCTGAACTGGCTGGTAGGTCAAGTTCTTACTTCTTACCCATTATCAGAACAAATCCATTGTGAACCTTTCAGACAAAAGGCCATGAAGAAGTCCAAGACGATCGAGTACTATATCGCCTACCCAGACAACCTCCTGAACGACTCGCTGGTCGCCAAATACTACGACATTCTGGACATCAGCGCCAGCGACTACTTCCAAAACGCCCTCAACCTACGCACCTTCTTCACCAACAAGAGCTTCAAGAAGCTGCGTGAGCCCGTGGACAAGAAGGACTGGAAGCGACACAGCAAAACCGCCGTCGTCAATGCCTTCTACAGCGCACAAGATAACAGCATCAGTTAGTACCCACTACCCACCTGATGATTCAGTATCGGTCAGGCTAAGCTCGCAGTGGTGTTCTCTATTCGTGCTGGAACAAGGTTATGTGCTTGGCCACGGATAAAGCGCGCGAAATATGCTCGCTGACACTTGTTTTGGCGGCCTCACTATGCACTATGCAGCAACTTTCTGCTGAGGTAGACCTATACCTGATCTGCTTGTATGTGATATCTCGACTCTGAATCAGATTAGCTTTCATGGAGTCACGATTTTATCTAGGAAATGAACTGATGACCATTTTCCTCGGTAAATATGCAATATGCGTTTCCCATTTGAGTGTCTTTTTTGTCGAAGAGAAAAACCCAAGTGGAATGAAAAACATCCTAATGCCAAAATCATTCTAGTATTTTGAGATAGCAATTTTATTGTATAGAATTTCCATAATATTACTTATTGCACCGTCTGAAGGTCCGATAATTGAATAGACGTTTTTATATTTCAGGTTTTTGCGCCAGTGTATTATTGTCGGAGGAGACGTTTTTCGTAAAGGCGGCGAACGAGAGAGGAACCAAAATACTATGAATTATAGGAGGGGATTTGAATTTCGTCAAATTGGTCAACCGGAAAAATTATACTCATGGATAGTCGAGAATGGATCAGGATAAGATTTTTACACGAGAAACTCAGAAACATAAACTTGCACATGCAGAGGCGCAACCAAGGGGGGACATATGGGCCCGTGCCCCCTTACGAAATGTCTAACCCTCCCTAGACCGCGTTTAACCCTCCCTTGACCGCATATAACCCTCCCTTGACCGCGTATAACCATCCCTTGACCGCGTATAACCCTCCCCAGGCCGCGACTAACAGTCCCGAGACCACATTTAACCCTCTTCGGACCTTCGACAGGGCCGTCAGTTTGACGCCGAAGGAAAGCTGGAGGAGTGGTGGCAGCCGGAGACCCGCACCAAGTTCCTGGAGAACGCCCAGTGCATCATCGATCAGTATGGCAACATCACCATCGACAGGGCAAACATGAACGTCAGTATGATTTTCGTACTTATTTAGTCCGAACCTTTTAATGGACGGGTTTTTTGACAGACATGTGCCA
>VOPJ01008203.1:0-15911 GCA_014673585.1 Semibalanus balanoides
CAATGCACATAAAGCTCTCAAAGGTGTAATACATCTCCTGCATTAAATAAAAGTGAACTTGTATGCAAAGGTCAAGGTCATCAGGTCACAAAAGGTCACTGTTACCAAGAGGTCAACAAAAGTCTTGTGATACATGTTTTAGGGGTTATTTTACACGTAAAAATCGATAACAGTAGCTATTTTTACAATTTGACCCCAAAAGAGGTCAAGATTAGGTCATCTAACTATAAGGTCAAAAATGGAAACTGACTAATATGAATAAACAATGCATGTTTCTAGATCAGTTTTGTCTCATAAATACAACAATGGCATTTATGTATCTGTGTCAGGTAAAACAAATATATAAATGACATCATTAGCTACTTATGCTTGGGGAGCAATCAGTTCACAGAAAAAAGAATATTACTTGATTTTGTTTGGGTATTTACATTTGTTCTCTCAATATTGTTCAGATGTTTTAATACCCTTGTGAAAATTTCACATTTTGGGGAAGATAAGGGATTAAAACACTTTATTTTTTATCAGAAATTGTCATTTTGTAGACAATTCAATTCCCTTCCTTTTTCAGTTTTACGTTTGCAATTTAAGCTATGTTTTCTACGATGCATCAAACATTTATCGTTTTTCACCCAAAATGGCATGGCATGACGTCATCAAAACGTCATTATCTCCCAAAGCCCTGATTCATTTCCAATGATTGTTTTAGGAGTACGTCAAATTGATGCTGCATAAGTTACTGAAATTTTGTTCAAGTTCAGTCACAAAGACCAAAATGTGAAATTTATCAGAATAAATAAAAGACACGTTTCTAAACCATTTTTGCCTCAGAAATGCTGTGATGAAGTATATTAGTTCGTAGCTTGTCATTGAAAACCGAAACGCATTTTCAACAAATACTTCGTGAGTTACCTATTCATGCTTAAGGAGCCATATAAGTCATCCAAAAATAGAGCTATTGTTTTTTAATTGTTTTGGGATTTGCTAATATTAGGTTCTACAACATATACTCTGGTTTTTAAGCATCTTATAATATGTGTTTTGTTGGTATTTTCCTCACACAAAATAATGGAAGGTCAAAAACGAAAATGTGAAAATATCCCAAGGAGCCATTAGCTATTTTCACGATGGTATATTTTGCGCCAAATGTTTTAAATATTTGTTAAAAAATAGTAGCCGTTTTCACGATGGGTTATTTTGCGCGAAATGTTTTAAAATATTTTACAATGTTTTAAAATGTTTTAGTAGTAGCCGCATTCAAGATGGACTAATTGGCGAAAAAATGTTTTAACCCTCGCCCTACGGTCCCATACGGCGAGGATTAAAACATTTCTCGCAAATTAGCCCATCAAGAAGACGGCTACCACTGAAACATTTTAAAATGTTTTAAAATATTTCGCGCAAAATAAGCCATCATGAAAACGGCTAGTATGCAAGTTTTAGTATACTTATCCATTCCTTAACTACACAACTTTCGCAAGCGATTATTGTCTTGAAATGTCTCTCAGAATTGTGTAATATGTTGGTAAGAATATATTATGTTACAAAATTGTGGTTTGTTGGTAACTAGCAATAAAATTATGCAAAGGTACGATTATTTTACAATCTTCACCTACTGAAAATTTTCAGAGGATTCCGAAACATCTCGGTCTCGGGCACTCTACAGGTAGTTCAATCAACTGACGCCCCCCCCTGACTCGTAACTGGGACTCGCCGGCCAACGCGAATCGTCTCTAGAACATAATTGCGGCCCATGCGAAGACAGATACCTGTGATCCATGACGTGCCCATGATTGAGTACTCACATGCTCGGTATGCCCTCTAAACTGAATCGAATGGACGGCTTAGACGCATATGGTCTTTATGAACGGACAATTTTGTATCATAATGTTAAATTGTTGTAATGAGCTCGTTATTATGCTTTTCATGAAACTGGAAGATTTGAGTGGCGGCGGGGGTGGCGGCCTAATAATGATTAATATCCCTGAGTCAGTACCTAATTTACTTTCTTGGAATATATCATAACTTTAACTTGCATACTAACATTTTAACAAATATTTAAAATTTTAAACATTCGTGCAAAACTAGTTCATCGTGGGTGAAAACGGCTATTGCTATCTTCAGAGATTGTCCGATGAATGATAATGATGATGATGATAGATGATGATGATGATGATGATGATGATGATGATTGGTGTTTTAGGGCGCTCCGACAGCGAAGGTCACATGACGCTCGTTGCTATCTTTTGAGTTTTTATATCGCATTTTGCAAAATAAGATTTGTTTACGATCTGTTATGTTAAGCTGAATTTTTCGTCGACTTGGTGTATACTGTATAGTTACGTATGTAATTATTTATTTTTACCAATTTGATTATTTTTAACGGAAGGCGTAAGATTGATGTAGGAAAAGATGCCCAAAGCAGTTTTACGTTGATAGTGCTATTGGCTTTTGAGCTATTGACAAAATTATTTAATGGGCGATATTTGCCCCACCCTCTCCCGACCAATGACGGGTTAAGCTTATTATCATCGAAATCGTGCCAGACCACGGATAGCGTATTGTGTTAGGCATCTTAGAAATAGATGTGGGATACAGATACGGGATTGATGAGATACCAGATACGGGGATACGAGATACGGATACAGGGATATGGGACAACAGCGACACGGGAACGGGATACGGGGCACGGATACGATATACGGTAGATACCGAATACGGTGATACGCAATACGGATACGAATACGGGATACCGAATACGGGATACCGAATACGGGATACCGAATACGGGATACCGAATACGGAAGACTGGAGACAGGAACGCTCCCTCCCTCAAGATTCAGGGACGATTCAGGCCAACGCCCTTAATGTCTTCGACGTTCATGTTCCTATCTTCAGATATTGTAGTATCTGCGTGTCCAGACTCCAGATCTGAAATGCCGGTAGATTGTGTAGTTTGCGAAGACTTGCACTCAAGGATGTTTATTAGCTACACTTGCCGATTGCAGCGTTGAGGTGTAGTGTTCCCTGCAGTAAAACACGAAACTTAAGTTCGTTATGAGCTGTTGATGGCGTACGGCTGTGACCAGACTTGTGCCTGGATTCCGAACTGGGATCTGGGATCCCAGTGGATCCCTTTGAATAAAATGCATAAAGATTTTGGATCTCAGTGGATCCTTTGCGTAAGATGCATGAAGATTTGGGATCCTCCTGGATCCATCGGCGTAAAATGCTTCAGGATCTGGGATCTCCTAGTGGATTTTCAATTTGAACAAGCTTCGGATCTTGAGACACAAGATGCAGGGAGTGACATCAATATTTGTGGTCTCTATTTTGCGTATGTAGCATGTACTATGTAGATAACTAGTGTCTGCAAATAACCTTGTAAGTTTTACCTAAAGAAAACATAGATATTGTTATTCATTCTCCCAAATTATAAGATTAACTAGAAGTAGAACACCTAATAGCATGCCTGGATCCTGAAGCTGGATCTCGGATCCCATTGGATCCCTCAGCATAAAATTACTCGGACTTATTGAATATTGTGCACTTGGATCTGATATTCCATGTGGATCCCGAAACACAGGACATAAAGATCCGGATATCAGCTGGATCCCGGATCCAGGCACATGTCTGGCTCGGGCATTAGCCATTTCCAAATTGTTGGCACGTCATACGTGCCCTGTAGGGAGAGGTTACAAAATTAAAGAACAAAAGAGATCACTGTAAATGTGAAAAAGACTAGCCCGTGCAATGCTACCTAATCGGTAAACCAGTTCATCTCTCTTGGCTGACAAACAGAGCAATAATTCAATTAATTTCATGAGCATGACTTCATGACTTTCTCAACTATCTTACTGAACAGAACTGGTAAGCATTTTTGATCGAGAATCGTTTGGATCCGTTTCCAGTTTCGCACTGCAGCGCTGATTACCGCCGGTAATCAGCGCTTTTTACCCCCACCCCCCACCCCATCCCAACCCCTCAGGTTTTCAGAAGTAGCGGGAAAACGGTTGTGCGCTGCGCCGTCAAATTTCGCACAGCTGTTTTGGCATTAATTACCCACACTTTGCAAAAGTTTTTACTTCAGGTCATCTCAGGTCAGGTCACAAGATTACGTCAAGTGACCTTACCCTCAAAAATGTTTGTGGTCGTGCCAAGGCCACAGTCTTTTTCCGAAAGATTTGAAACTTGCAGGATTTAATAAGGTTATCAGTACCTATAATTATATCTTCTTGGATTTTAATTATCGTTGATCTAAGGTTAGGTCAATTTCCTGACCTCCCCATCATAAGTGAACGAGACAGTATACAAATGCTTCCTATTTAGATAATTTGTGTTGGAACAGACCCATTCTTTCAGAACCATTTAATGATGAACCAGTAGCAATTGCTGCACAGTGATCTTCGCAACATCATCTGAGGTCATCTGAAGTCATCTGAGGTCATCAACATTATTTTGCTAATAACTATTGATAGAATAAAGATAATAACGATCGGATGACACCAATATGTTTGTATCGTCGAGACGCATCGCCCAATGTGCAACATTATTTATCTGGGTCACCAAATGACCTTGACCTGAGGTCAAGTTTATTAGTTGACCTAAACAGGTCACCATTACTCTTAATAAAAGCACTTAACAAGAAAACACAGATGAGCATCAAAATTATTTCCTATCTTTGCAAGGTAAAATGGTATTGACGAAAAACAGCTTAGCCAAACATATACGCCTTTTTGACCTTTGATGACCTCTGGACCTGTGTCTAAACTATTGACATTATCTAAAATATTAGGGCATCTTGGCGATGGCAATTGTCAAGGACTTCCGATTGCTGTTAACTGTTTGTACCTAGCTAGCATAGTGCCCGAGATATTTGGGGGCTTCTGAAGCAAAGTCCTAAAATCAGAAAATCTGACCTTCGCTGACCTCAGTTGACCTCAATTTTGACCTGACCTTTTAAATACTGATATAATTTCGATAGAACTTGTCTCGAGCTATCTAACTTCGTTTTCCGCTTGTCACATAGCGCAATTTTCGAGATCTCAGACGGGCGGAAATCAACCCTCCCTCCCTTGCAGTTCGTGTTCGGCGTGACCTCACTGCGAGTGCGCACGGTAAGGTCAGTTCGCTGAACCATTTCAGTACAGCTAAAAGTTATTAACGATAAGCATTGCAAACGCTTAAAATAAACACACTCTGCTAATAAACACAATAAACACAGTTTTCTTTATACATCAACTCAACCTTGCAGTGGAAGGAATTAAGGGATCACAGTTGAAGCTAGAATCTGTGCAAAGGTCCCATTGGTTGCAATAGCCCGGTTCCTTTCGTCCACTGGTGAAATGTCCGTACAATATCCGGATTGGCGACAGCGGCAGCGGTGTCAAGTGACGGTCGTAGTCCCGTCATAATCCCGGAGGGCGGAATCCGGTTCACGCTTCCGTACGTCTCGCAATTCTGAGCCGACCTGTTTGTGACTGTTGATAACGAAGACAGCGAAGACAGTCGTGGTCAGAGAGCTAACGAAGACAGCGAAGACAGTCGTGGTCAGAGAGCTAACGAAGACAGCGAAGATAGTCGTGGTCAGAGAGCTAACGAAGACAGCGAAGACAGTCGTGTTCAGAGAGCTAACGAAGACAGCGAAGACAGTCGTGGTCAGAGAGCTAACGAAGACAGCGAAGACAGTCGTGGTCAGAGATGCTAAACGAGACAGCGGAAGAACAGTCGTGCGTCATGAGAGCTAACAAGCAGCGAAGACAGTCCGTGTCAGAGAGACTAACGAAGACAGCGAAGGGACAGTCGTGGTCAGAGAGCTAACGAAGACAGCGAAGACAGTCGTGGTCAGAGAGCGATCGGCCGAACAGCGAAATGTTGACCTGAGTTTGAAATAGACTGGATACGTTCAAAGGTGATCTGAAGCATGGAGCAGTCTAGTCTGTGTAACTGGGTTGTAGGTGTGTACTTGCTGAAGCCCATCCACAAGTGGCTGTTTTGGGCTCGTTACATGCTTCGCTAGAGCAATATAATATGGTAACAAATGCAATACAGCATGCAAGTGTCATATAATAAAAATGGCATGCCATGGCTAAAAAGCATGCCATAGCGTTTCAAGCCATGACATGGCAAAATAAAACTTGTCAAAGGTATTAAAAAACGAAATATTATATTAGACAAACACATATGCGCAATTCTTAAACCAAATTTCAAAACAATATAATCATTTTACTGACTTCTAACGTATGGGTAAATCATGACTTGTGTTATTACCAGGCTCAAAGCAACAAATGAACATCACCCTGTATCTCCTGAGGGCCAAAAACTGTTCTAGAATCAAGATGTATTTCTTAGTATTTCTGTTCCACTCTCAATTTCAATTTTGACTCTTTATGTGACCTAACCTTGACCTGAGTTTAATACATATACTTCGCTTAAAGAAGTACGGTGGTAGTATGACTATCATTACCGCGTTTATACCGTGTTACAATCAGCCCATGAACATAACTCTTCATGACTTCGTATATCTCTTTGCGCAGTAGTGAGCTGTGTAACCTGACCTTTGCCCTTTGACATTTGCTCCAAAAATCTCTCTTTAGCTCATGCAGGATGTGTGTTGAACCTTGGTTGACAGCATTTATGGCTGCGCACATGCATGTAAATCGAAGGCATATAGATTGACAAGTTGGGACCCAACCTATCTCATATACGATTTTGACCTTTGACCTGACCGTGGCCTGGCATATGACCTCAATGTGATTTTGTATTTTGCTTAAGATGTGTCTCATTAAGAGTTTTTGCATGCCGCCTTACGCATTTCACTGCGATTATTGGCTCGGAAGATAACCAAGTGGCGTTTTACACATTCCCTCCCCAGTCAATGGCTTTCGGTTGAGGCTGAGAGGCTGAGATCCCAGTGAAGGGTGGGTTAAGAATCACGTTTATGATAAAGAAAAATATATTTTTTTAGTCATACTTTTCGCTTCGCTTTTTTCAGTATTTGATGGACATTCCTTGGTTGGATTTTAACGTGAAAATTGGTAACCCAGTATGAACTGGATTGTACCAAACCAGATTTGGAAACAGGGGCGAGGATAAGGGGGTAGGGTGGAGCAGCTTCGCCCCACTAAGAAGTTGGTGGGTTAACATATAATTCCCCATTCTATAAATTTGTCAGAGTGGGCCCTCCAAGAAGTTAGTTTGTTTTTTGTATTTTTGACATAAAAATGACCGAGTGCCAGAGGAGCACCCAGCCAGCCTGAGGGGCCTTATAAGGCAAACAGAAGGCGCTCAGCTGGCCTGAAACGGGCCTCGATAGGCCTGAGGGGTCCCTGGAAAGCTAATACTTCCAATTGGGCCTGTCTGACGCTTTTTGCGACCATTCAGAGGGATAATACAATTGCCTAAATCTGAGAAGATAACATTTCGCGGTTATGTTTTGTGTTGGGGGGTTGCTTTGGACATGGAGGGGCTCTTGGCTTAGGGGGCCCTCTCGGTTTATGATCCCTCCCCGAAAATACGCATTTTCGAGTGGATCATGATTTATACGGGATAAATGTTAGCTGTATCCGACATCTTGGCTAACAGATTGCTGCATTTTACATGGCATCGTCGCTATAGCAATAGCACGAGACATTCCTTTCGCGTGCTCTAGAGAACCACTCTTGCTTCAGTTCGTGGTCATTGTTTCATAATCGGTGTGAAGTTCTGTCAAGTTTCTAGCCGTTAGAGACGCTAAATATAGCTGCTGAGATGACTTAGAATCAAAATTCCTTTACATAATAAGGTTTGTCCATTAGGGAGAAACGACCACCGTGGTAACGTTACAGTATTTGGTAGTGACTAGTGATGACAAATGTACAGTACAGGTAAAACTATTGCTGTAAAACTTGAAAAATCCGAGTTGTATCTGTTTCGCAAAAAAAACTCACTCGATCAACGATGCAAATATATTTCAAAAAGAGCAACGACGGAGAAAAGCAGGACATGTCTTGCATTACAAACACCCGCATTACAAACACCCGCATTACAAACACCCCTACTCTTCAGTGTCAAATACTGCGCCTACCTTTTCTACTGACCACTCTGACAATCATCCCCTCAGTGCTTGGGCGATGGAGAGTGGCCGGTCCAGCATACCTCACTGGACTGAGGTCAGTCATCTCAGTCCAGTGAGGGAGGGCGGCCAGGGCGATGGAGAGTGGCCGGTCCAGTATACCTCACTGGACTGAGGTCAGTCATCTCAGTCCAGTGAGGGGAGGCTGGCCCAGCATGCCCTGGACTGAGGTCAGTCATTCTCAGTTCCAGTTGAGGAGACGGCCAGCGTACCTCCACTGGACTTTAGGTCAGTCATCTAGTCCAGTTGCACGGATGTGCGGCCACCGGCAGACCTGGAGAGTGGCGTACCGTGTCCTGCATAATTCTCACTGGGACTGAGGTCAGACGACTCAGTCCCGAGTGAGTGGAGGGCGCCAGGGCGAGCATGGAGAGTGGCCGGTCCAGCTACCTCACTAGACTGTAGGTCAGTCATCTCAGTCAGTGAGGGAGGGCGGCCAGCACATGCCTCCACTGCGACTGAAAGCGTCAGTCATCTCAGAATCCAGTGAGGCAGAGGACGGCTCAGAGGCCTCATGATGAGAGTCAGTCATCTCAGTCCAGTGAGGGAGGGCGGCCAGGACGATGGAGAGTGGCCGGTCCAGCGTACCTCACTGGACTGAGGCCAGTCATCTCAGTCCAGTGAGGGAGGGCGGCCAGCGTACGGAGCTAGTTTTCGCCGTCGCCCGAGGGCAGTCGAACCAGGATGCGAGTCGGGCCGCCAGTGCCGCCACCTATCTTCATCGGCAGCGCCAGGATCCTGAAATGGCGACGGCTCGGACACTAAGGGGTCGATGGTGGCGCCGTCTATAGGTATCGGCAGTGCTGCCGTCTATATCGATGGTAGCGCCATCTATAGGTATCGGCAGTGCTGCTGTCTATATCGATGGTAGCGCCGTCTATAGGTATCGGCAGTGCTGCTGTCTATATCGATGGTAGCGCCGTCTATAAGTATCGGCAGTGCTGCTGTCTATATCGATGGTGGCGCCGTCTATAGGTATCGGCAGTGCTGCTGTCTATATCGATGGTAGCGCCATCTATAGGTATCGGCAGTGCTGCCGTCTATACAGATCGGCAATGCTTAGAAGTGCACCATCTATGGATGTCGGCAGCGGCAGGACAGTGCTAGCCTAAAACGGGTGATCGGCTTCACACAATGGCAGATCCAGTGCGGGTGGTTGGGGGATCCCAAAAAGCCTTACACATTTCTGAAAACTCGTCGAATTTTGCTTGCTTGTGCATTTATAGTTGAGTTAAAATACAATTTTATTTGTAAAAGCTGCTAAGATTTCAACTTAGACCAAAAGAAGTGTCAATTTGCACGGATTTTCGGCGGTTTGTAAGGGCATGCCTCCCCCCCCCCCCCCCACCTCAGTATCCACCTATTTGGCGTTCGACGGACCTAGCACTTGAGATGCAGGACGTGCTGGTAGGCAGTACATTTTTGCTTTATCCTCTCATCACCAATGGGAAACATAGTGCTGCCACTGATGTGGCAGCACTATGTTTCCCAGTGGAGTTAGTGGAGATATTTTACCGCGTGTAAGATATCGTCAAACATCGACAGTGGACACATTGCGTTGCGAAATTACAAACAGCTTGTGTTATGTGATTCCTAGTCATTTCCACTAACCTAAAAAAATAAACAGTTCTACATCCAAATACCTACCAAAAGTATAGCAGCAATAAGCAATAAGCATCCGCCAATCTTTGAGTTCTTCACCAGACATACCTACCACTCGCTACTTAGGTATCCCTGTTTACACATGAGAAGCTGCCTACATCATCATTGTCCTCGACTCCTCATATACTCACGTCGCTCCGGTGGCTGGAACGCCGCTCATGTCGGCCACGTTTTCCAGTCCAAACTTGTTCTCGGCGAACAGAGCGTGGTGGGCGTCTAGCTTTAGGTTCGTTCCCTGGTCCAGCGACGGGCAGTCCAGTCCGACACCCACCACAGCCTCGTCCTTCGCCAGGATCTCCGCCGCAGCCTTGCTGAGGCCTGGTGACAGGTGAAGGATGACACGGGGAAACACGAGGATGAAGCGAGGGTGAAACGAGGCTAATACGAGGGCGAAAGAGGCTGATGAGAGGGCGAAACAAGAGCGAAAGGAAGGCAAAACGAGGGAGAAACGAAGGCGAAACGAAGACGAAACGAGGGCAAAACGAGGGCAAAACGAAGGCGAAACAAAGGCGAAACAAAGGCAAAGCGATGGAAAAACGAAGACGAAACGAGGGCGAAACGAGTGTGAAAAGAGGGCGAAACGAGGGTGAAACAAGAGCAAAGTGAGAGCGAAACCAGGATGAAATGAGGGTGAAATGAGAGTCAAACGAGAATGAAAGAGGATGAAACAAGGGTAAAACGAGGGTGACACTAGGGTGAAAAGAGGGTGAAATGAGGGTGAAACGATGGCTGACACACGAGGGACAACACGAGGCGTGGCACGAGAGATGACACGAGGGATGACACAATGGATGACACGAGGGATTACATGATGGATGAAATCAGGGTGAAACGAGGATAAAATGAGAGTGAAAGGAAGGTAAAAGGAGGGCTAAATGAAGACAAAACAAGGGCAAAACGTAGCTAAAAAGAGTGTGAAGCAAGGGCAAAACTAGGGTGAAACGAGGTGTGGCACATGAAGGCCGGGGTTGGCACGAAAATTAATAATATGTGATTGCCCATAATTTTACAATAATGATATAGGATGCGATAACAAAAATCCTGTTTTGACAATCTTTATCAAATTGAAAATGCTTATTTGCGTGAACACTTATTATTCATTATTTTACCTGCAGGTGGAAAGTAATTTTGTAACAAAATGTTTTGGCCAAGACATATTCGGACAGATCAGCGAAAATAAACACATCAACCTAACGTACTCACAAGGGTGTCCTTTTGTATTACAGGGATCTGTCGTAACTACAACTTATCTTTCACATTTAGTTGACAGTGATATGTTTCCCTGATGTAAAACATACACCAAATATAGGTATCCCGGACTTTTCAGAAAAATCCTCAAAAACGAGCCTGGAACTGTTCTAGCTTCCAAATACTTTACTTACATATATACTGTAAAACACTAAATTGTAAGTGCCACCTGGACACCTCACCTGGGAAATGCAACTCGGGAAACACGATGGTTGCCGCATGATCCGCAGTTTGCGGTGGCTGGTCAGCTGGGATGCCCCAGTACCGCGTGAAGTTTAAACGGTGCGCCGCTTGTCCGGTGCGCACCAGGACGATGGTCGGGTACTTGAAGTCTCCATGCTCGGTCTTCCAGGTGGCCAGGTCGGCCACGGTCAAGGTCGTGTCAGGGTCAGCCTGACAACGGTCTGCGATATCCACCAGAGCGGCTGCAATAGCAGGTGACAATGTCAGTGTTAAGTTGTTGATTTGGGGGATAAGGTGGTTTTGTGCGTGGTTGGGTGGTTGAGCTGGTTGAAGATTTCATAAGCTTGATATTTTCAGTTTGAGCGATTATCAAAAAGAGCCGCAGAGCGTGATGCACTGGAATTAATGGAGGTCGTTTGGATTTGTGAAATTTGTACACCTTGTAATACAACTCTAGTACGAGCAGCGCGAAGCGCGGAGCAGTCCTCATGAATACCGGATTTTCTCACCATATAAGCGGCCGATACCCGACCCGCCGGCCGGCCCCGGCCCGGGCCCGGCCAAGACCGCGACGCTGGTCAGAAGCTTATATCTTGAATCCCGCATCCGATGACAGCGGTTTCGCCATCTGATAAGCCCATTCAATGACATTCATATTTTACATGTTTTTCTCATGTGTGGTCACAATGGCGCGTGACACGTGCCGTCAGGTGTCAGAAAGTATTATCTGCTGTAGCGAAAAACGGCTGGACCTATAAAAGCAAATTTGTGTGAGGCGGAGACCACACACTGGCAAAGTTGACAGGTCAAACTCTGGGCACACACTGCACGTGCGCACGTGCACACCTGTTCCGTCCACGAAAATTACATGCAAAACATCGTTGCAATACCGGACTATATCTCGCAACCAAAAGTCGATTTTTAGTTCACACAGACGCGTAGAGAACGACCGCCCGGCGTTCACTAATGTCCGATCAGCGCGCGTGGACGTGCAAAGTTACTGGCTATATACCGCAAATCATAGTGTATGACGTCTTCAAAATTTAAATCATGCTCAGCACTATGGACGTGAACGATGAAACCAAACCACACAAATCTGTAGACCAAATGTACCTCTCTAAATGCATGCAAAAATTGAGTTTGAATGCAGTATTCGTCTGTAAAATCTGCCCTGAATATTTATGACGATTCAATAAATTCCTCATTACACCGCCCGTAGCTTCAAAACCAAAGGTGCTAAACGATAAAATGTGCGCCTTAAAGCGCAATCAAACTCCATCTAATACCCACCCAAAACGAAATTTGGCACAAACATCATGACTTATAATGGTAAAATTAAAATAACACTTCAAACCTATTTAGTTTAAAGCATCGATTTAGTTTGATCATTTGCGACGGCAAAACACAACATAGCGAAAATAATTTAAAAGCATCTTGCACAAGACAACCTCCGTGACGGTGATAAATTGACTCGATTATTCGGACCGCTCGTCTTCGCCATTAAGCGTCTTACTGTTGTACTGTAATTGTGTTCTAGCGTTTACATTACTCCTCATAAATATCACGGGTAGTTTTATCGGCCGGGAATATTTTATCACGGGTTACTTTGTCGGCGCATGTGACACGGGGAAAATACGAGGATGAAGCGAGGGTGGAACGAGGCTAATATGAGGGCGAACGAGGCTAATATGAGGGTAAGCATACAAATTGTGTATGTTATGTACCGTGAATCGTCTACACCCTTTGACGACTCCACCTCTACCCTTTGACGTTTCCTCCTCGACCCTTTGACGTTTCCTCTTCTACCCTTTGTCGTCTCCAACTCTAACCTTTTACTTATCCACCTCTACCCTTTGACGTCTCCACCTCTACCCTTTGACGTCCCCACCTCTACCCTTTGACGTCTCCCCTCTACCCTTGGACGTATCCACCTGTACCCTCTTCATCTCTACACTTCGTCGTCTCCACCTCTACCCTTTGTCGTCTCCACCTCTACCCACGACAGCGCGTGAGCCCTTCTTACCATGAGCCACGAGGCGATCTATGGGGATCTCATCGACGCTCCACGTGCCGTCTCTGCCCACATGGACGGGTGCGTCCATGTGTGTCCCCGTGTGCTCCGAAGAGGCAAAATTGTGAGCTGCTCCCCTGAAAAAGTCGACAAATGTTACAGAAAGTTGAGGCAAGTATTTCAGTTGTAGTATATGAAGACCAATAAGCATTTAGAGTTCTTCAGTTTTGCCCACATTTTTATTTTTAGCAAGTACTGTTTTTTAATTATAGCTACAAAGAAAGAAGCATGTCACAAGTACCAATGCCTGAATAGTGAACATAACGAACCACTACAATTTTTTATCTCAGATTTTGTATATCGGTAACCTTAAGTTGTGTTAACTTCGTGACCTCCCCATCATAAGTCAATGGGAAATATTGTAATGCTTCCTGTTCCGAGGGTGCGCAAGATAGCAGTCTAATTCCTTCCGGATCATGTTATCATATTTTGTGGAAGCGTCTACAGGGTGTTTCATAAAGAATTGTCATTTTAAAATCGGTGTTATATTCATATAAAACGGTTTATTTACACATTTTAATCACCCCTACACATCAGAACGCTGGGATATTTGCATTGATGTACCTACTTTGTTTGTCTCTATCTAATAAAACAGCTCCAGGACAGCTCCCTGAAGTTCGATACACTTCTTGGGTCTTCCGTGGAGGTGGCGCGCGGGCCTGGAACACTTCTCCACAGCAGGGACTATCATGGATCAGGTGCACCCATGGGTGCCCACTCAATTCTTCCGATTGTCTGGGTTGAGTATGCATTTTTTGACTTATCATGTACTGCGGCAAGGTATGCAATTTTGAATAATGTCGCTAAACGTTATTTTTTACTTGACAACCAGATGTTTAACCAGGTAAATATGTCTTTTTAATGATATAGGGCAATTAACCAATAGGCTTTGGCAATTATAAGACAACAATAAATCATGGTAAGTAAAAGGGCAGTAAGATTTTTGAAATCATGTCTTATCCTAAGTCTGATCCAATAAGATAATGTTGACTGCAAAGTGTTCGATAAGTCCAAACCAACAGCAACATACAGGTGCCTGATATTATTTATCGTTAATAGTATGAAACTCAACATGATAGGGTAATGGATGCAGATTTGGTGAAAATAATTGCCTGCTTTATCTGAATGGGCCCCAGTGGGCATGGGTATCAATATTATGAATTTGAATGGGTCTGGTCTGGGTCTGGGCTTCGCAAGAGCTACTTGGGTTGGCACCCATCGTAATCTCTGCTCTCACAGTCCATGCAAGTCGCAAACTACTGCACTGTGTCCCCCCTTCAGCTCCATCTAGGGTGTTGGTGTCCCTCCCACTCTTTCAGGGCCACAATCAAAATCGACCAGATAGCGTATTAATCCGTGAGAAAATGGCGTGAACATGTAAAAATCCGTGACCAAACAGATCAAATGGCGTATTTATCCATTGAGCCCGGTGAGCTGAGCCTAATAAGTACCACACGGGGCCGATAAAATAATTTCCATAGGACCGAGATCGTTGTTGGATTTTCCGCCCGAGACCGAAGGTTGAGGGACAACGACCGAGGTCCTAAAGAAATTGGATCGGCCTAAGATTGGTAATTATTTTATCATACGTCTATCTCCGTTTTGAAAACTGTGTAAAAATAGTTTGGTAAAATGTAGATGCCCTGCGGGTCGAAAGCTTGGACCAATTGACTTAACATTGATTTTTTAGAGCTGAAACCCCTTTACCACATGCTCGCGCTAATGCTAAAACCATACTGAGACATATGATAATGACATATTCCACCCTCATGACGGCTATGACCAAGGCTATGACGACAAAATTGACATGAAACTCGTTCAATATCCAAATGTTTAGCAATTTTCAACAATACTTGAAAGTTTGCACGTGCTCGACCTATTTTATGCATAAGAACTTGCATTTTTTAAATTGTCATTACTTATGCATTATGCAACACCCTGTCGTGATTTATTTGTTAATCGTCACGGATTTGTTAATAGTTCACGCCATTTTCTCACGGATTAATACGCCATTTGTTCTGTTTTGGTCTTTGACACTGGCAGAGCTGAGGAGGGCACCACCAACAACCCTGGACCAGCTGAAGGCAACAGTGCAGGAGTTTGCTGACTCCATGGACTGCAGAGAAGTGGTCCAGGCCGTGCGCCACCTCCGCGGAAGACCCAAGAAGTGTATCGAACTTCAGGGAGCCGTCGTGGAGCCGTTTTCTTAGATAGAGACAAACCCAGTACAGAAATGCAAATGTCCAAGTGTTCTGATGTGTAGGTGTGGGTATTGAAATGTATAAATAAGCCGCTTTGTATGAAAATAATAACGGTTTTAAAATTGACATTTTTTATGAAACACCCTGTACAATTAAGTTTTTTGCTTTTGTGCCAATTCAATTATAACATCAAGTCGTACAGTGCAGTGTATGTATATGTTCTGTCCACTTCATCGACACCACCTCTGTCTCTGTCTCTGTCTGTCGGTGCTGCACGCAGAAGAATCAAATGCAATTACAATAGCAAAAGTTTCTTTAGGCTGCACTGCGTGCAGCACCCACAGACTGCACCGATGAGCAAAGTTGACATTGAATTAAATGGGTGCGCTAAATTGTCAAAATACTTTCAAAGCTAGCCTCCGGAAGACGACAACAA
>VOPJ01008204.1:0-15914 GCA_014673585.1 Semibalanus balanoides
AAAAAACATGGGTTCTTAACTATAAATATGTTAATGAGATCAAAGAGCGATGTCTTTGAAGCATAAACGGAAAAATGACTCGGTGTCTTCACTTGTTATTTATTACACTATGGGCATACTTTAACATATTAGCTTATAATTCTAATCATGGCCGATAAGAGATAATTAATTTGACTTCATGACGTGAGACTGACATGAGACATCAGCTGTAAGTCAGTATCAGAAAGTGTAAGTTAGCCAAATGCACTGAGTGTGTACTCAGTGCAGCCAAATGCACTGAGTGTGTACTCTTACCAGACTTTCACCTATCTATGGCGTAGCTGCGCCATACGATACATCTTTTGCGGATCCGTAAATGCCCTCTGTCACCACTGACGGATCTAGAACGGCAGTTTGTGGCGGTTTGGGAGTTGGGGGACATCGCCACAAAACAGTTTCACAAAAGACAAAAACTCGGGATTTTGCTCTCTTATGCATTGCTAGACGTTTTTAAATAAACCTTCCTTAGCAAAGTTGCGTAGATGTCCTTCTACATCAGTAAATGTGTAAAATTGCGCTGATTTCAGGTGGATTGGAGGGGGCATTTGCCCCTGATGCCCCCCTCCCTGGATCCGCCAGTGTCTGTAACCAGCATGTGTGAGAAAGTTGTAGAGAAAATCCTTTAAAACTCGGGTAAATTGTATACAAGATGTGAAAGACTAGATTAGACCAAATGAGTTGTATAATTTTGTAACCCAACGTCGTGCATGTCAGCCCGACAACATTCATTGGATGGGTCCACTGTGCCGGCGGCACTCAGTACACTTTTCAACATTCACTGGACGGGTATACTGTGCCGGCGCTCACTCCACGACTGCGGCGCAGTCTATGTTTCGGGCGCTGATCTGCGGCTAACAAGTCTCTGCATAAGAGCACATCCCATCAACAGTGCTGCTGCCTGCTGCCCCGCAAAAGCACACACATACAATATACCCATGGATGAGAAACACCTGGATTGGCCCCTCTCTGTCGGCGCCTTTGATGTAGGGGACCATGCGGCCCTCTAGCGGTGGAGGCGCGAAGCTATCGACACACAGAACTCCCCGCCAACCGTATCAAGCCGAACACGCCCCCTCTAATCTTCCGATCTTTCTGAGTCCGAGCTTGTTAACCTCTCGGGTATAAGTCAGCTCTGGGTGGACGCAGCTTTCCCGGACACCTGGCGCTCTAGCACCCACATCACAATCTGAAACTACGTAAACCACACTCTGGTCCTGCTAGCTATCGACCTATTTCTCTTTCAAGTTGTGCCTCCAAAACTCTTGAACGAATTGTCAATGGAAGACTTAGAACATAATCAAGAACTCTCCTTTCTCCTTATCAGAACGGCTTCTGCCCTGGACGCTCCACGGCGGACAGTCTCGCTTGTCTTATTGACTCTGCGCAACGCGCCTTTCAATCTAAAAACGTCACAGTGACTATTTTCTCGATTTTCAATCAATCTGCCTTTGATGAAGTACATCATTTCATCTGGCCCCAGCTCATAACCCCCGCTCATAAAAGCTGCTCCGTTTCTATGCGCGCGCAGCCTCTCGTCCCACACATCCAACATACTGGTTACTACACTCTTCACCCCCCCCCCCACAAACAGAACCCTGACAGCCGCCCAGCTACGTAACACCACTATCAGCATCCGTATTAGCCTACTTGAAATAGCTGCGGAGACATTCCCATATGATTAAAGAACCAATGCATTTACAGCAACTGCACTTGGTTGGGGCTACTCAGCAAAGAAGCCCGTTTGTCAATCGGACGTGCGTTTGCAAAGATATGAGCTTCTCAAAAGCGTCGCCACGGGTCGGGTCGGGCCGGGTCGGTCGTCACGGGTCGGGTCGGGTCGGGTCGGTTGCCACGGGTCGGGTCGGGTCGGGTCGGTCGCCACGGGTAATAGCCGGCTTTGAGTAGGGCTCCTCTGTTAATGTTTGCGAAGGTAAACATGCTGGCAAACATTGGGTAAGTGGTCCTTGGGTACGTAAACGCTCTATTGAGAACGTACAAACGACACGTAAGGTAGCGTTGCCACTCCGCGAACTTTCAACTCCCGGGGAGTACGTCGCTCACAAAGGAGACATTTATCACATGCAGTAGCACTGCAACTGGCTCCATTGCAAGAAAGCAGCAGCGCAGTGCTAGAAAAGGGAAACAGTCAAATGTAACGGCCCAGAAGCTGCTCATTGCACCACATTGCCGCTGAAATGTTGGGTAGCATGACGGTTGTTCAAGTTGCTGGCACACACTGTGGGAGACGAAAATGACAATTGACGGTCGGATTGTTGCACCTCGCATGCGAGGTTGCGTGGTTTTCATACCGCGAGCGTTTTGAGATTAATATGCCAGATTGACGATTTGACACATTTACATTTGGCGTGCCAGTCTACAACCTTCCGAGCACGCATGAACCCACAATCCCCGCACCTCCAACTACCTCAAAGTGGTACAATATCTGCCACCCGAGACTCGCACGCCGCATGCGGCTCAGTGTGGGGCAGCCTTTAAACGGCGAAGGACGAGCGTTCCGATAAAATCCGCGTCCAATTTATCACCCGTCCAACGGAGGTTCGTCGTTTGCAGATGCATTTGAATATTTTCGCTGTTGTTGTTTTGCCGCTCGCAAATAGATTCCGAGCTAAATCGATTTACTTTTAAACTAATAAAAGGGTTTGAGCGTTATTTTAATTTGCAATTATAAGCTTCATGTCTGTAGGCAAAATTCATTTTGGTGGAGTATTAAATGGATTGTTGAGCTTTACAGCCGCATCATTTTTATCGTCTAGCACCCTTTGGGTTTGATAGCTCGGCGGTTGAATTAAGGAAAATATTATCAAAACGTTTTGATAAATATTACAGACAAATTTTAACAGTGAAATACTGCATGCAAACCTAAATTTTTTAATGCATTTTAGAGACGGTACTTGGTCTACAGATTGTGTTTGTTTTCATCGCGTTCACGTCCATAGTACTGAGCATGATTTAGAATGTGAAGACGTCATAAAACTAATGAATTTGGTTGTATTAACAGTAACTTATGCACGTTACCACGCGCCGCTGATCGACACATAGTTGCCTACGCGGTCGGATCGTTTCTCTATCGCATCTGTGTTTGACCCGTGGCTTTGCGACTTTTGGGTTGCCGAGATATAGATTCCGTATTGCAACGATGTTTTTTGAGGTAATTTTTCGTGGACGGAACAGGGGTGCACGTGCGCCGTGCAGTGTGGACCATTGGTTTGACCTGTGCAACATTGCCAGTGGGTGTGGTTCCAGCCTTACACCTTAATTTTAGCTTTATAGGTCCAGCCGTTTTCTCAGCGTACAGCAGGATATA
Organism: Semibalanus balanoides; assembly: GCA_014673585.1. Classification (NCBI taxonomy): domain Eukaryota; kingdom Metazoa; phylum Arthropoda; class Thecostraca; order Balanomorpha; family Balanidae; genus Semibalanus; species Semibalanus balanoides. The sequence continues at coordinate 3,365 of VOPJ01008204.1, forward strand.
TTTCTGACATCCCTGACGCGGACGTGTCACGCGCCGTGCTGACCATTCAGATGGAGAAAAATGTCATAATCATATGTTCATTGCATGGGCTTTCATATGAGCGAAGACCGCTTGTCAATCGGTGCGGGGTTCAAAAGATATAAGCTTCTGACAGGCGTCGCGATCCGGCGATCCGGAGAACAGATAAAACAGATTTGTAAAGCAGATTCGAAAAAAACGGAAGTTGTGGTGAAGAAATAACCCGCTTTGCGCTAATACTTTTACTGATCAGAGTTAGTCATGATCGACTCATGAGCAGACATTTTAGATTGAGTCATGGTTGAGTCAGCTCATTTTTTAAAAGCGGGGCTTGAGTCAAGAGTCGAGTCAATTCAATCTGTTAGAAGCAGAACTTGAGTCAAGAGTTGAGTCAGTTCTTCGGTTGTGAGTCAGACTTGAGACGACTCAAACAAATGTGAGTCAAATGCAATAGAGACATAGCTAAGGGGATTTTTGGCCACGCCTCTTCACCTGAGGCCTGAGCAAACCAATTTACACTAGATAGAGTGTGATTTATCTGACACCCGACCCTTCCACGGTCAACATCAAGTAATAATGAAACTTGTGATGAGTAAAATCGATTCGACTCAAATTAACTTTTTAGTTTAGTCGAATCAATTTGTTAAAACTGCACTTGAGTCAAGAGTCAAATCGATTCATTTTTCATAGACAGCTCTTTGAGTCAAGAGTCGAGTAGAATCATTTTGTTTTTTGTTAACGGCACTTGAGTCAAGAGTCGAGTCAGTTCTTCGGCTGTTGAGTCAGATTTGAGTTGACTAAAAAAATTTGAGTCGTTAAAAGTCTGCTGAGCTAAGTATCTACTTTCGACACAGGACTAGAAAGCACCATGTAGAAGACCAAGAGTCATTTCCCTGAAACTTTGGCGATAGTATGTCGTCAGAATTGCGTCATACGCAAACTCTGCCGCAAAATAACTGTTGCCATTGCCAATAAGTACCAACTACACCCATCATAACTGTTCTTAACGTTACAAACAGCTTGCGTATATAGTACGCCTGGAGTCGTCTTATTGCTGTGCGACAGCTTACGTTCCACTATCGTCTGCAGTATGCACAGTGCGCATATTTGATTTTGACATGGGGGGAGGCAAGACTTCGAGCATTCCGTTCAGGTAGTCACAGGGACGCAGCCAGACCTTCAGAAGGGGGGGGGGGAACCAGTCATGGTTGGGCTTCCCCCAAAAGCTATCCCTGATCATGAAAAACTTTACGGATTTGGTCCACTTAATTTTGTGCGGGCCCTTTTTTAAATCTTTTGATGAGCTGAATTAAACCAAGACCCTCAAGGCCCTTAGAGAGGCCTCTGAACCAGGCACGTATTTAGGATTTCGTCCAGGGAGGGGGCTTCGGCTAAAAAAGGCCCCTTCTCGAGCGTTAAAAGGGCTAAACAAAATCGATAAAAAAGCACGTTACAAGGATGGAGAATGCTGTATGAAAGGTAGGCAATGCTCAGGGTCCCACGGCCTGGCAAGGGACTGCGCTGTCTGCTTTGTCAAACAGACTCAACGGGTCCCAGGGCAGGCCGAGAGGCCCCTGAACATGCTTGAGAGGTACCTGGACAGTTTTTAGGGCCCCTGGGAGGGCTTCATGTGTCCCTGGACATGTTTGATAGACCTCTGGTCAGGTTTGTTGGCCCCTGGGAGGGCTCAATGGGCCCCTGGACATGCCCAAGAGGCTCCTGGGCAGGTTTTGGGGGTCCCTGGGAGGGCTCAATGGGCCCATGGATAAGCGCAAGAGGCCCCAAACATGTTTTGGGGCCCTTGGACACGCCCAAATAGCCCCCTAAGTTGGTTTCGAAAGCCCCTCAATGTCTCTGAGGGATTTTACATGCACCAGTGACCTCTCGCCTGGTGTGAGAGCTCCTCTGTGGCTTTTTGAAAGCCATTCACATACTGCAAAGGGTATCTGGACCATTCTCAAAGGGCCCCCTGTGACCCGTACGGGAGGGGGGGGGGGGCCAAAAATTTGGCGCCCTTTTTTTTTCCATTTTTCCCCCCCCCCCCCCCCCGGGGGCGCGGCCTCTTTGCGTAGTCATAGCTTAAACAATAGGTTTGAAGGATTTTGAAGGAAAATTGATGGTGATGATGTGATAATATCATGATTTTAGATGCCACATGGATCTATCGGGATGCCCGAGCTTAAGTAATGTTAACTCATTGCAATGTAGATAGCTACCAGAAAACAAGCCCATTCAGAAGCAAAAATATTTGATGTTTTAAATCGTTCCTGGATTTAATGTGTCGGCGCATTGATAAAGGCGTGAGTGAAATTTATGCTCTATCAATTACTTTCAGCTGTAACGATTTATCATTTTCTGTCACTGTTCCATCAATATCATAATTGTATAACATGCTATTATACTTAGCTGGTAGTTCGTTTAAAAAGTTATTTTTATTTTTCTTCTTTGGCGTCTTCGCTATAAATGTGTGACATATATGCATGCATGTGTGTGACATATATGCACCTGCTGTACAAGTTTTTCTTTACATTTGGGACGTTCATTTAATTCCTTCTTTATTGCAAGATTCGTTATGTGTATTTTACCCACTTCAGGACCAACACGGTCCTCATATACCCACTCAACATCACGCTCGGCTCACCGCATGACCAGATTTTGCTCACTTCAGGACCAACACTGGTGCGGCATAATCCTCTTATTCAGGACCAACATTGCATACACAACAACATACAACAACAGGACATCAACATTTTTATATTGCATTTCATATGTCCTTTTCGACTACAGAAGATGGGGGGGGAGCAAAAGGATAGTTTTGCCCCCGTTTGATTTTGCCAGCGGGGCCCGGCTGCCCCTGCTGCCCCCCGAATCCGCCGCCCCTGCATATGCATGACGTCATACATTGTAGTGAACTTGTGTATACCTATGAAGGAGAAAAGAGAAACAAAACCATTTTCGACGGATATCCATCTATCATCCAAACAAATGTCATATTAGCTTTTTAAGCTTAAATGATCAAATTGATTATTAAATTCCATGACTAATACAATTATTAAATTTCATGACAACTTTCAAGGAAACCTATTTCCTTTAAAATAATGATAATCTGGGGAAAGGTAAAACAATCCTGGGAAGCTCGCCACCAGCCCCTTCCCCCGGTGGCGACGCCCCTGTCTTTTTGCATCAGGTTTCTTATACAAAACCTCGCTGACAAAAGATAACAAAATAGGTAAACATGAGTGAAGTGTGATGTTTTGCAGAATTTTAAAAACAAAACTAAACACTTTCGATGCCTTATGTGTTTTTACGGAACGTTAAGATCAGCAACGCCCAAGTTGCGGGGGGTGCCGCCCCCGCGGTCCCAAAGTTGGCGGGACAAGCGCCCCGCTGCCCCCTCTGTTCCAGGGCCTATGGATGCAGAAGATGCTGAACCGAAATAACCAGAAGATGTTGACTTGCGAGATAAATTCTAACGCTACCAGACGGCAAACGGTATAACTGGGACGGTATGACTGGGACTGGGGCGTGATCAGCGATGCTAGAGCGTCCCGAAAATACATAGCGGAAAACGCTGGACGAAAGATGCGCTGTAATTGCTCGCATGAAAACATGTCTCCCCGAGGCGCGTGTTAATTGGAAGCTAATCAGAAATTCAGCTTCCACCCAGCCAAGTCATTCTAGATCGCTACCTTTGCTAAATAGTATCTGAATTCGACTAACCTTTTCTATTATAACTAGGGACGAGCATTTATGAATTACGACAGGCCGCACACAGAGGCATCTTTCAAACCGAGCCTTCTTTTTTAGACAAACTCCGCATCATTGACCAGTACATCGGAGACCAGCATTCCTGGATTTAACAGCTTCAGAAGCTATATAACCTTCCCGAGTCTTCCCTATGACTGGCTCCCCCATATTGGGAGACTGGATCCTCCAGTGCGCATGGGTACACCCGATCCATGACAAACACTCGTGTGCGGCCGTTTTCTTTTGCCATGACCTCGATGCCCCCTGAATAAGCCCTTCAACGAAGTATGTGGTCGTCGAGTTTTTGATAAATAATTGTTCCCATCTATCAGGGCTGTAAATAATCGTAAAGGCATGACATAATTTGCTGATGGGATTTGCTTACGTTCGTACTATCCCACACGCCATGATAAGATGGCAAGTGTGTGCTTAATGGCTTAGGTACGCCCGATAATAGGCATTAAGCATAGCTGAAGGAAGGTACAAATGAAGATAACAGAGGTCTCATTCAATAGAAAATATTTTCTTTATTTGCCAATTTGAGGCATTTAAAATGGATTAAAATATATAACATTTGTATATTTTTAAATCTTGATATCTCTGTGCAGTAATGCATCTGGGACATTTGTTATTTAGCCATATTTCAAGGTAAGTTAGTTGCAGCAAACAGGTTTGGAGGATTTCCACTCAGGATGTCAAAATTTATATTTTGTTGACTTTACCGAGGAAAAACCGGTGAGCAATAACTTAAACGCAATTTTTTGCACGCATCAAAAGCCTGTATTCATGAACATGTACGCATCCACTGTTGTGAAATTTACATAGGTCACTCATGTCACTGAGATGTTCCTCAGTCTGACCACTGTTGTCTCGAAAGAGGTGCCTTCCTCGACACAGGGTACGGCCTCTCGCCCGCCAGGCACAGGTTTGCCGCACAAGCTACGACTCACTTCCTGTTCTTCCTATCAACGCGCCATCACCGTGGCCTATTAGATCTACTTAGGCTCTGGTGTTATTTTGCGTACATCGCCACGCGACCCGTACGACCATAATCCAACCGGATGAGAGGCTCCAGCGCTCTTGTGGCAGGCCAAGGGTGCCGCAGTGAGGCACCGATGACTCCGAGTCGCCGAACTGTCCTTGCAGCCGAGCTTTTCTTGCGGCCACCGGTGTGTGGATGAAGCCGTCCTGCGGACCAGGTAGCTTCTTTCTTGTGGGTGGTTCAATATCTCGATGCAGAATAAAGATATATTATGCAACGTGTCACTAGCTCAAAAGTTCCGTGGAAATATATCCATCCTCGGTTCATCCTTCCCGACGATTTTTTTTCTGCAAAATCAAGCAAAATCGAATTTGACATCCTGTGGGAACATCATCCAAAACTTGTTCGCATGCAACAAACCACATTACAAATTGATAAATAACAAAATGTCCAGCTTAACTTCGAGCTTATGATACCACATTTGATTCTCGATCTCTAAGTCTTATCTGTATTATGCTCTAATAGCAAATTAAAAATACCATTTCTATTGAAAGGACCTTCGTAAAGTGGCGCAATCTACGCAAAATATGTTTTAGTTTTCACAATGACTTGCTGGTCTCTCTATCATAGATTGTCATGGGTGCTCAAACCCCAAGCCCAGCCCTGCTGAAGCCCATGAACACCAAGCCCAGACCAAGACCAGACCCATTAAAATTCATAATATTGAGGCCCATGCCCGGTTGGGCCTATTCAGATTAGGCAGACAATTATTTTTACACAGTTTGCAACCATTATCCTAGCATATTTCCTTGCATACTATTAACGAAAAATAATATCACGCACCTGTACCTGTATTGCTGTTGATTTGGACTCATCGAACACTTTTCGGTCAACATTATCATTTTGGATCAGACTTTGGATCGGACATATCTTTTAAATCGTTCTCTGCTATTACTTACAATGATTTATTGTTCTCATTTAATTGTCAAAGCCGATTGTTTTATGTGTCCTATGTCATTTATTAACACCTGGTAAAACATCTGTAAAATATAGATCTGATTTTTAACAGTACCCGAGCTCTTGGCGCCGACATTGTTATAGATATATAAATATAATGACGGGAAAGCATTCTGCTTGTCAATAGCATGAAATTATAGCAACATTTCCAGAGCTCTTCTTCTTCTTCAAGAGCTTATGACACTTTCGTTGTGTCTATGGCTATTTTCGTTGTGTCAGTTCAACCTAAACAAACAGTGGACACGGCGTAGATTCTCAGCTGCAGCGCGTTACTTTGCAGTCAGCCAATATCGCGTCAATTCTCTTGGAATCGACACTAACTGCTCCTCATCCACTTGTGAAATGATATACGAAAGAAAAACATGCCAACAGAACAATTTGCAACTAAGCCATCCAATTTTGACGTTGAAAAAACACCGCCTAGGTCATTATTTTGGTCTGAGAACGTCATAAGCCAGAATACATATATTTTCAGCGACTGTTGCATTGACGTAGGGACAGGGGTTCAACACCGTTTAGGTCATCATTTTGGTCTGATAACATAAGCCAGAATATATATATTTTCAGCAACTGTTGCGTTGACGTAGGACAGGGACGTATGACAGGGGGACAGGGCATTGATGTGGGGGGGGATGTGACCATATACAAACTGTTTGTATATGTGACCATATCACATATACAAACAGTAATTTGTTGCCTTTTTCTTTCTAAGTTTTATTTTGCCTTGTGATAAAAAAGCATGGCAAAATGTTCACCAAGACAAGAAGAGTTCAAATCTGAAAATAAATCAGCGGGCTGGGGGCTGAGCGCCTCTCACAGCTTGAGCCTACTGAAATTAGTTACGAGCGAGTGCGAAACGCTAGCTAGTCATCACTAAATACAGGATTTTTATCACATATATGCGATCGACCCAACCCGGCCATGCCCGATCGTAGCGCTTTTCAAAAGTTTGTATCTTTGAAATCCCACATCCGATTGGCAAGTAGTTTTCGCCATCTGATAGCCTCACTGAATCAATCATGTTATTTACATGAGTTTTGTCTCCGAGGGGTGCAAATTGCACATGTAGGGGGTAAAACTAAAAAATCGGCCGTCAAACACAGTCCCGGCTGCCTGACCAGTAGCGTTAGTTCCCTCACGTGCCGCTATGCTGCGCTAGTGTCGTCGCCAAACAGTAGCTACCCATAACAATGCGATAAGCACTGCCGGTCACTAGTTATGTATGGCTCCTCCATTTCCGGAGATGCGCTGACCGATTAAGCGGAAATCTGGTGGGTGGTTTCGGTTTGAGACTACTAGCAAAGTGGAGTTTAGATGACAGCAGACCAATTTCCTTGCTATCGGGCTCGCTCGTCCTTCGCCGATTAAGGCGTCTTAGTGGTTTTAGTTACTATCCATTTCTTATTGTGAATTGCCTGCCGATACTTGCGACGATCATCTACCGCTGAGGTCGTTGTACAAGTCTGTCTTTCTAAGCTACATATTGCTTTTACTAGATATTGTACAGGTTTGTTCAAGTACATTTTCTGCCCTTAGCCCCTCATTGCTGCGACATTGTCGAATTTTGCGAACGCAATGCCTCACAAACACAAATCCCCACATTCAGCCGGGTGTCCCACAAACGCATAGTCATCTCTCGGAATGATCCCCAGCTTCTTACCGTCTAAACGCGAAACTGTCGCGAATGGATACAATACTGAGCACATGAAAAGACCTCTGCCTTCCTCTCTGTGTTTATTCCGCCTTTTCTCATTGTATACTCGGCTGTTTGCGGGGTCGGGTGCAGCCCGTAGCTGCTGCCTGCTGGTTGGCCTGGAGTCGGCTCAGTGCCGGCAAACGGTGTCTCATTTCTCGGAAAGCTGTTTGGCTGCCTGAGCCAGATGATGATTGGAGTAAGCAGCACTCCATTGTGCAGTGGGGTAGTGCGCCACCACCGCCACGCGCTCATTGCCGTCTTCCTTTCACCAGAGGATACACGGGAGGGGAGGAGAGGAGAGAGGTGCTGTATTAGAAGCAGGAGGAGAAAGAGGAGAGAGCTGCTCCTTCACAGGGAGGACACAGGAGAACAGAGCTGCATTGAAGAAAAGAGAGGGCTGTTCGTGAGGCGAGAAGAGGAGCGAAATAAAGCTGCAAGCTAGGGGAGAAGAGAGTTGCATATCAGGAGGGAAGTAGAGCCAACTGAAGAGGAGAGGAAGAGCAGAGAGAGCGAAGAAGAAGAACGGGCGGGGAAGAGAGCTGCACAAATGGGCTGAAGATGGGGATTGAAATCGCATAAGCTTCAAGTGATACAATATTTGGGAACGCACGACGACAGCCAATTTTCTATTTCAGAAGCTTCAGAAAGAAACGGACTGAAATAAGGAGGGGAATGCTGCACTAGAAAGAGGACTGGTGTGGGATGGGTGGGTGGGGGAGAGTGAAGACGCAGGCTGAGAAGAAAGGAAATGGAGTAAGACGCACTTTCAGCGTCCATTCTCAGTACCCCAGTGCGACACAGGACTCTCAATATTGAGCCCTGTATATGGAGTCCACCAAAACACATGTCTTAACATCCGGCTTGGTCCGCGGAGTGAAGAAAGTTCGCTGCCCAGGCCAGGCGCACCACCAGACTGCCGGGCTGCTAACAATGCTCCCATTTCTCTCCGTGCAGTGTCATATCGCGTCGAGACTGTCATACTGCTTTATATCAGAATATGGATAACGCCGGGACGGAACCCTATAACCTGAGCAGAAAGAGCTGGCCACGGCTGCTGTAAACTTAGTGCGGCCCCATCCGGACCATCCGACCTAGCCCATAACAACCCATATACGTTGACGAGCAGCAGTGTCATACCAATGCTATGGAACCACACAAATGGGATTATTTCTCATACTTGCGCCTTGTTGATGTTCTCCCATGCATTATTTTTTGTTGGTTATCGTGTGGAAAGTCAAACTAAATCCTAGAATACCTTATGAGCTACTCAGCAACGGAAAATTACCCACTAATGCTCATCCAGAACCAATTGAAATTGAACTTAATATCAACGGGAAAAGCTCATGGTTACCTATATGTGCTGCAAACTGAAGCCCGCATGGGCAGACAGCCCGTAGCAACACCGTTAACAGGGTATTTTTCCAGAGAATAGAAGAAGGTTATTACAATCGCCGGCCGCTGAAGCGGGCTGTCGTTTCGTTATGTAATGCCAATTTGGCTATCATGAAAGGAGCAACCTTTATTGGCATGAGATTGTCTTAAGGGTTAAATCCCATATCACCAATACATTAATTCAGAAACAAATACTTTTAGCGGAATATGTCAGTTGAACATATGTTTCATGAATTTGTAAAAACTTAGGACAATTGTTCATCCAGCGGGGCGATGCGACATATCTCTGGGCGAGGATAAGGCGAACAAATTGCCTGCAAGTGGCGTTCTGGAAGCGTTCCAGTTCGGTGACCGTCCTGGGGGCGCGCTGTTGTTTAGTGAGATTGGCTGGCGGGTCAGACGGGGTGCCGTCTGGAGGGGCGCGCTGTTGTTAGTGGAGATTGGGCTGGGGGTCAGACGGGGTGCCGTCTGGAGGGCGCGCTGTTGTTAGTGAGATTGGCTGGGGGTCAGACGGGGTGCCACGCGGCGCCTCCGCGTCCGGCTCGGCTGACACTTTATGCCGGGACACAACAACCATGCTATAGGCAGGGGACAGCTTCATGCTGGCTGGCTATCTGTTGGACATTTGCTGACATTATCGGCACTCTTGGAATGCTAGAGGGATGTTTTGAGATGATAAATAAGACATTGCATAGCTAGACAATATTACGTTTTGTATCACGTTCAGCAAAATGTTGTTTGGTATTTACTGCCCAACTTGCACGTGATTTGATGAAAAACTGAGGTACGTTTCTTAGAAAAGCAGACCAAACCTGATCAACGTGGAAACTATTACAAAATAAATTGTTTAGCTTCGAAGTGGGGTTTCCAACTGAGATAGCAGTTCTGTAGCCCGTGTTGACAAAGCCCTATCTGCAAGTATTCTTGGCTGAAAAGACTCTCGAGCCGAATATATTTGACTTTTGTCGAAGGAATGTGGGGCTGGGTATAGAATGTGGGGCTGGTTAAGGAATGCAATGGGAGATGCCATTGACATCTTCGACGAAGAGCATACCTGGACAGAGGCTATACAATCTGAATCAGCTAATCAGCTCGCAGCTTTCGATTACCTTCGAATCTGATTGGCTGGAGCGCGACTACTTTCGAATCTGATTGGCTGAGTATTTGGTTCATTCGCGTGACGTATGGACCTGCTGATTAGAGAGTGCTAGTGCAACTCGTCCGCTTCCTGGATAATCTATGCATAAATACTACATTTTTACGTTTTTTATCCATCATTCTACCGATGTACTCACCCGTCAAAGGATCGTGGTTTGTGACTTTAAAGGGACACTGCCACCTCTTAACATTATATTTGAGTTGAGATAGCCATTTTGAGTGCTTGGCATTGAAATTATGTATGGTATAAGTTACAACAACCACCGTGGTGGAAACACAAATAAATTTGAGCTTGATCTTGGCATCTGTAAAAAATAAGTCCACAGTGTATTGGTACACAGCCCAGGAGCCGATGTCGTCATCTCTCTTTACTGCGTGTTGATGATGGTCGACTTGTTTTACAATTGGCCGTACATTAGACATGCATTTGGCAGCGCGAGGTTTTTCTCTAATTCCCGAAATTCCTTGATATGACGTCATCAGCCCAAATATTAAAACTTAACTTTTTACAAAGTTGAGCACTGTTTGTGAGAAACAAATGTCATAATCGTGTTCGGCAGCAAATACTTCATATTGAGCACCATAAGCGGCGTACATTTGATAACTTTTGGGAAGGTGGCAGTTTCCCTTTAAAGCTTTTCAATTCGGTGCAAACGGCAATTTTTTAACGTTTACTGTCCTAATTGTGGTTAACGTGCACACCAGCGTCACCTATAGCATATTCGCATAATGCATCTCGCTTGCTGTGTGCAGTTCAAGTTCCGCTTATCAGATGACGGTATTTTCGGTGATAAATTATGTCATGTTATTTTTTCTAAGCACAGACATTATCTTAACATGAACCAGGATAGTTTGATGTTGGGAAATGTATGGAACACATTAGCACACACACATGTTGTCATGCGATCTGCAAAATTAATTCCTAGATATTATTCTACGCTAATGTGTCGAAACTATGTACATCATATTTCGTATTTATGATATGTGTAAGGAAAACATTGAGTGTGGAAGAACAGACACACAGACTTTCTTTAAATAGTAAGTTAGATGTATACAGTTTTGATACCACTAATCATTTACGTCCTTCTGTGCTGAATCGGTGCGATAAATGGCTATTTTTGACAACATTAAAAAGAAGTTGTGTATCAAAATATTACCAAATCGTGTTGGGAAAAAAACAATCCAAGTTGAACTATTTCCATTAATACATTTTGTACAGCTTCCTAGTTTCCGATTTTTTTGTATTATATAATCTTTCCACATTGATATGATATAACATTATATAACATTGATGGAGCTGTTCTTACCCGGCGATGCCCGTTGCCGCATTCTTCACCTCGTCTGTAGGCGCTCTGTGATTGGCCGGCCGACCTATCATGTGACGGCTCAGACTGTTGGCCGTCGACCACCCGGCTTGCTTACGTCACCCTGCTTAGCACTGAGCGTGAGCATACCTACTACAACGATACAAATGACTTGAGTCTTAAAATTCAAAAATATTAAAAAAAGGTGACATTTTTTTTTAATTTTGAGACTCAAGTTATATGTATAGTTAGATATATTAATTATGCCAAGTCTCAAACCAGGGTTAAACTTAATTTATGAAATATATTTGGACAAAGTGACATACATACTACATGTGACCTTAAAAGGCTCCCGCTCAAAAGGCCAATGCACATTGGATGCGAGATTCCAAATGCATGCACATATTGTATAGCTTTCAACGTTTTCCGGCTACGCGTGACGGTTAGCACATTGGAGAAGTCTGGCAAAACTGCAGCATTTCCTGATATCAACGGCAAAAATATGTCACCACGTTACGATAGAAATAATCATCAGCTATCGTCAGCTGGCCCGTTCATTGCCATTGTGCTGATCATTCTGAACGCCGTGCCGCCGTTATCACACGGCTACCGTCAGCAGGGAGGAGTATTTACGCGGTGGCTGTGGGCCTATCGCGGCCCACAGTCATTCCGTCCGGCTCTGGGGAGCACCGGTGCCCACTATCTGTACCCGGCAGGCGGACAGGCGCCACATGTCCTGCTCGGCACACTGCTCGTCGCCGGCTGCCCTCCCTGTAGCCTTTTCATAGAGATATACACACCAATTGTGTGTGTAGTTTGTAGGTTTATAGTAGGCAAATATATGTTATATGCACATAGTTATATTAACATATAATAATGATATAGAAACAACATAGTATATGTAGGCACATTTACAATTATACTTACGCAGCGTGTGAAATTTTTGATGAAACGTATTTAATGTGTAAGTTGTAAAATCGGAATCTACAACCTACACATACAACCGGTGTGTAAATATCTTTATGCAAAAGGCTACTGGTCGGTATTATGTGCCGCCTGCCCTCCCCGGTCGGTATTATGTGCCACCTGCCCTCCCCGGTCGGTATTATGTGCCGCCTGCCCTTCGTGGTCGGTATTATGTGCCGCCTGCCCTCCCCGGTCGGTATTATGTGCCGACTGCCCTCCGTGGTCGGTATTATGTGCCGCCTGTCCTCCGTGGTCGGTATTATGTGCCGC
>VOPJ01008205.1:0-13375 GCA_014673585.1 Semibalanus balanoides
AAGTTAAAATAATAATACAAGTACACCAGCTGCGACAAAACACATATTCTGAGCAAGTACCGCAGAAACAAAGGAAAAACGAGTCGCGATTGCCAATCAGCTTGGTGATGCCTGACAGCTCGTGCATTTTGAAACAACATTGATAACAGTCAGTTATCGAGTAGCGGGCGCGGCGGACGGCCGGTGCGCTGCGGTGCGCGCCTGCCGCCATCTATGAGTTATGACCGGCGGTCTGGGGCGGGGCAGTCGCACCGCCACCGGAACGAACGGCCGACGAATAATTTATGAACGCCGCCGAATTGAGTTTCAACAATTGTGTGGTCCAGCCCGGAAGAGCACACTCGGGTGCCGTCTTTCCGTGGACAGGTGTGTTCCGGAGGAGGAGCTGCCGCGCCTGTCTCCAGGCGGCGCCAGCAGCGGCAGGCGAACCTGGCAGGCTCTTCGTAATGTAATGTGTAATGTGATTATCGGTGGTAGTCAGTCGGGACTGATATGTGAGCAGATTGGTTGCTTCGTAATGTGATTATGATTACAGACAATAGGTATGTTGTGGGGGCGTGTGCAATGTGTATAAATGAGTCAGATGTAGTTCAAGGACATTTTACGTTATACATTACGTACGAGCACTTACGTACAGGGTGTTTCATAAATAATGACAATTTTAACCCTCGCCTTACGGGGAGGGGGCCTGACAGGCCCCCCTGAGGTTTTTCTTAAATAACTTCTTACGCATAGCGCACAAATTCTGAAAATTTTTAGTAGCTGAGTTTACAAAAATTTACGTATCCGTAAATTGTTTCAATATTGGTCGATAAGTTGTGAAGAATAAGACGTAGTTGATGACGTCATGTTCGTAAAAAAACGTCAATATTTGTACAAATCATAGAAAATAGAGTATTCAGCAAAGGAAAAAGAAAAAAAAAAAAAAAAACAAAATAAATAATGACGTCAAATGTTATGTCTTTCAATGAATTTCCGGAAATTCAATTATTTTGTTTTTTGACCCCAAAAAGTCAAAAAACTGATTTTTTTTGCGAAATTCCCCACAAAATCGAAATTTTCAAAGATAACTTAAAGCCGGATTATGTGACAATAACATGTTTGGACGATACCAAACCAAATTTCAATAATATCTCAATTTTTGACTGAGTATGGTTCCTTAGTGAAATAAATTTGAGACGTCATTTTAAATTTAAATTTTTACTTTGTTTGACCAGATGTGATCAAATACATACTTTTTTAATCAGGAGAAAAAACTGGTAGGAAACATGCGTATTTATTTACATTTAACACTTTCTAATTTGAGGTTTTTCTGACCGTTTATTCGGACGTGATTCGAGTCGAGGTGCTATCGTTAATCGCCCATAGCAATTTTCGTCTCTGGTGCGGACTTTCGTTCCTGGGAGTTAATGAACTAATCCAGAACATAAAAAATCGAATACTTCAGATAGGTAATTCACGACCACATTTTGACACTAACCAAATCATTTTATATTTATAACTTTAACAGTTACGACGGACAGAACAAACCGCTATTTTTGGACGTGGTCAATTTTAGAATATTCACTTGACCTGGAAGGTCACCCGATGACCTGAAACCAAAAAAAAGATACACCATTAGATTCCTTACATGACAGGCAACATGCTGGAATTTCTTACGGCGGTGCTCTGCCTCTATCTTGCTTTGGTTTGGAAGTTTAGCAGGAAGGGGGGGGGCCTGTCAGGCCCTCCCTCCCGTACGGCGAAGGTGAGAAACGGTCCCCGTAAGGCGAGGGTTAAAATCGTTATATATTCATATAAAACGGTTTATTTACACATTTAAAACACCCCTAAACATCAGAAGACTGGGACCTTTGCATTTATGTACTTGGTTTGTCTCTATCTAATAAAACAGCTCTACGACAGCTCCATGAAGTTTGATAGTTGATACACTTCTTGGGTCTTCTGCGGAGGTGGCGCACGGCCTAGAGGACTTCTCTACAGTCTATGGAGTCAGCAAACTCCTGTACTGTTTTATTCAGCTCGTCCAGAGCTGTTGATGGTGCTCTCCTCAGCTCCGCCAGGGCCACAGACCAAAATCGACCAAATGACGTATTCATCTGTGAGAAAATGGTGTATTTATCTATTGTGCTCAGTAGGGTGAGCCTTACGTATTCCACCCTTAAACGGCTTTGACTAAGGCTATGACGACAAAATTGCCATAAAACTTGTTAAATATTCAAATGTTTAGCATTTTTTAACAATACTTGAAAGTTTGCACGTGCTCGTCCTATTGTATACATAATAACTTGCGGTTTTAAAATTGCCATTATTTATGCAACACCCTGTCGTGATTTGTTTTCAAATCCTGGTCACGGATTTGATAATTGTTCCACCATTTTCTCACGGACTAGTACGCCATTTGGTCAGTTTTGGTCCTTGGCCCTGTCAGAGCTGAGGAGGGCACCACCAACAACCCTGGACGAGCTGAAGAAAACAGTAGTTTGCTGACTCCATGGACTGTAGAGAAGTCTTCCAGGCCGTGCGCCATTTCCGCGGAAGACCCAAGAAGTGTATCAAACTTCAAGGAGCTGTCGTGGAGCCGTTTTATTAAATAGAGACAAACCAAGTACATAAATGCAAATGTCCCAGTGTTCTGATGTGTAGGGGTGTTTGAAATATGTAAATAAAACGTTTTATATGAATATAATAACGATTTTAAAATTGTCATTCTTTATGAAACACACTGTGAGTTGTATAACGTTACGTTACGTTACGTTTTAAGACGCTCGGTTTTCAGAATATATTATTACATTTGTATTCCAGTTTCTATACAAGGTGTCCCGCCCGTTTACTCCCGAAACGTGAATATGCATGGCAGAGCCAGTACTTTTATATCATGTAAGTTATGCTCAATGTCTTTCATAACCAAAGCTGGAAATGTCTTCTCACACAACTATTTAAATCATTAGTCGATTGAAGCAGCTTATAATATTTATCAGAAGTAATTAATTGGTATGTGAGCTCATACAAAACAGCATACTTAGGATTGAGACTTTCTGAACTTCCCTATCAACAGGCCACTGAAGGTGAAACCGAAACGAATACACTTGCAACAGTAAAGAGTCCTTGTGCCGCTGTGCCTTACTAGAGCTAAATGCCATACTGTGCTGAAATAGAACTTCCTCTTTAATAACCTGCCATATTCCAACAGCACATGCGGTATAAGGCTATCTTTCCATCAGTGATTATATAAAGTTCTGTTCCTATGCCATTCAAGTCGGTTTATAATGTATTGTTGGAAATATGGACATGATGCTATTCAGTAGTTGGCCTACCAAAGGTAAAACTCAGTTCAGGGTAGGCCATCGGCATACACAAAGTTTGGCATAACCTTGGCATTATATTTACTCATTCTACCACGACAAACCCGTCATTTGCATCCACCTGCACGAACAGCACACCATTGTGTAAATCAATACTGGCTGAGTTATGTCCGTCACGGATATTGGTCAAACAGCATGGATTATGCATACTGGCTAGCCGCCAGCGTACCATCAGCTGCGAAGTTGATGGACAAAATGTTAATAAGTGAGAGAACACACTGCGGTTCGTTATGGCTCTATTGCCCGGCCACTACCCGGCGAGGAGTGAAGCCAGCCTACGCCACTGCGCCGTATTTAATGGTCTGTTTGATTTACACTTGCCTGACATAGCACCGGCCAGAAGCGTGACATGTGAGGAATAGAGCCATTCATTTGTTCAAGGTTTGAGTGTGCGTAGGATGCTGCATTTATACGCCACNTATATATATATAATGGTTTAAGTATGCGGGGCACCGGTAATTCGTGAACAAAGCAACGCCTCGGGGTGTTTTGAGGCCTTTGAGAGCATTTGAGGCCTTTGAGAGCCTCGTCCTTTGAGAGCCTTTTATGGTCTCAATGATATGAGGACACGAGTGAGGTTACTAATGCGGAAGTTAGATATGGACCAGAGGAACCGAATGAGACCATTGTTTTCGTGATTGGAGCAACCCCTTAAGGGCGTTTTGTAGGCGCCCCGTCCTTTGAGAGCTTTTGAGAGCCTTTTATGGTCTCAATGATATGAGGCACGAGTGAGGTTACTATTGTGGAGGTTAGATATGTACCAGAGGAATCGAATGAGACCATTATTTTCGGTGATTTTGGAGCAACCTTTTAAGGGCGTTTTGAGGCGCCCCGACCTTTGAGAGCCTTTGAGAGCCTTTTATTTGGTCTCAATGATATGAGGAACGAGTAAGGTTACTAGTGCGGAGGTTAGATATGGACCAGAGGAATCGAATGAGATCCTTACTTTCGTGATTGGAGCAACCCTTAAGGGCGTTTTGAGGCGCCCCGTCCTTTGAGAGCCTTTCGAGGAGCCTTTTATTGTCTCAATGATATGAGGCACGAGTGAGGTTACTAGTGCGGAGGTTGGATATGTACCAGAGGAATCGAATGAGACAATTATTGTTCGTGATTGGCGCCACTGGTGGATCCAGAAAGTGTGTTTTTGACAGTTTGGGGGGCCAAATCCCAAAAAATATCGCATAATTCTGAAAACTCATCGGATTTCGCTTGCTTTATGTATCAATACTGATATAAAACAAAACCTTCTCTAGTAAAAGCTTTATGTTATTTTACGATCACAAGCTCAAGGAATGTGATCAATTTGCGCCGATTTTTGGTGGTTTGGGGGGGCCATGGCCCCTTTGGCCCCCCTGGATCCGCCCTTGATTGGCGCAACCCTTAAGGGCGTTTTGAAGCGCCCCGTCCTTTTAAAGCCTTTCAGAGCCTGTTATGGTCTCAATGATATGAGGCATGAGTAAGGTTACTAGTGTGGAGGTTAGATATGGACCAGATGAATCGAATGAGACCATTATTTTCGTGATTGGAGCAACCCTTAAGGGAGTTTTAACCCTCGCCTTACGGGGAGGGGGCCTGACAGGCCCCCCCTGAGGTTTTTCTTAAATAACTTCTAACGCATGGCGCACATATTTCTGAAATTTTTAGTAGCTGAGTGTACAACAATTTTACGTATTTCGTAAAATTTGCATCAATATTGGTCGATAATTGTTGAAGATAATGACGTGTTGATGACGTCAGTTCGTAAAAAAGTCAAATATTTGTAAAATCATAGAAAAGAGTATTGGCAAGCAAAGAAATAAAAACAAAATCAATAATAAACGGTCCAAATGTTATTGTCTTTCAAACACTGAAATTTTCGGAAATTCATTAATTTTTGTTTTGACCCCCAAAAAGTCAAAAAACTGTTTTTTTGGCGAAATTCCCCACAAATAGAAATTTTCAAAGTCAACTTAAAAGGCCCGGAATATATGTGAGATAACGATGTTGGATGATATCCAAACCAAATTTCAAAGTAATATCTCAATTTTTGACTGAGTGATGGCTTCCTTAGTGAAGTAAATTTATGACGTCATTTTTAAATTTAAATTTTTTACTTTGTTTGACCAGATGTGATCAAATACATACTTTTTTTTTTGTAATCAGGAGAAAAACTGGTCTGGAAACATACGTTTGTATTTACATTTAACACTTTCTAATTTTGAGGTTTTCTGACCGTTTTTCCGGACGTGATCGAGTCGAGGTTTGCTAATGTTAGATTCGCCCAAAAGCAACCTTTTCATCTCTGTGTTGACGACTTCGTTCCTGGGAGTTATAACTAATCCAGATCATAAAAATCCGAGTTACTTTCAGATAGCTATTCTAACGATCAAACATTTTGACGCTAACCAATCATTTTATATTTATAACTTTAACAGTTACGACGGACAGAACAAAAACCCGCTATTTTTGGCGTGGTCAATTTTAGGTTATTCACTTGACCTGGAAGGTCACCCCGATGACCTGAAACCAAAAAATGATACACCATTAGATTTCCTTACATGACAGGCAACATCTGGTTTTACGGCGGTGCTCTATCTTGCTTGGTTTGGAAGTTAGCAGGGGGGCTGTCAGGCCCTCCCCCCGTACGGCGAAGGTGAGAAACGGTCCCCGTAAGGCGAGGGTTAAGGCGCCCGTCCTTTGAGAGCCTTTAAGAGCCTTTTATTGTCTCAATGATATGAGGCACGAGTGAGGTTACTAGTGCGGAGGATGGATATGGACGAGAGGAATCCAATAAGATCCTTACTTTCGTAATTGGAGCAACCCTTAATGCTTGTTCGGGGCAGGCTACAAGCCTCCCCCGAACGGATTTATCGGACGGCCCGTGCCGCCGCAGGGCGCGGTGACGTCACGCAGGTGACCTTCGCCTGGGGAGGTGCGTCAGACGGGCACTTCGATCCGGTCACGTGAACGCCGGTAGTGACCGCGCGCGCCCACCACCTCCCCGCCTTCCTCCAACAATTGTGTGTGCAAATGTGAATGTATGTTGCGACAACTCTTACGATGGTGCATGCTGACAATGTTTTGTTTTCGTCTTGTGTTTTTTTCTCCTAACCTCTTCGTCAACGAACGAAAAGCTGCCATGTTAAAACGACCGTAATTAAGGCATATATAAGAGCGAATTGGAAGTGTTCCGTCTGTCTGGTGACTCGCCAATGTGTAGGCGGTTCACCTCACTCAAAGAATACTAGATGGGTGATAGACAAATACAGTCCCGATACACGCATCTCAGTTCTTTGCGGGCGCGAGGTGGCGGATAAAGGGCGTTTTGAGGCGCCCGTCCTTTGAGAGCCTTTGAGGGTCTTTTATTGTCTCAAAGATATGAGGAACGAGTGAGGTTACTAGTGCGGAGGTTAGATATGGACCAGAGGAATCGAATGAGACCATTATTTTCGTGATTGAAGCAACCCTTAAGGGCGTTTTGAGCGCCCCGTCCTTTTATAGCCTTTAAGAGCCTTTTATTGTCTCAATGAGGTGAGGCATGAGTGAGGTTACTAGTGCAGAGGTTAGGTATTGACCAGAGGAATCGAATGAGACCTTTATTTTCGTGATTGGAGCAATCCTTAAGGGCGTTTTGTGGCGCCCGGTCTTTAGAAAGCCTTTGAGAGCCTTTTATGGTCTCAATGATATGAGGTCGAGAGGTTACTACGCGGAAGTTTAGAAAAAAACAAACTAAATAAACAATATTATATACAAGTAGACAATTAGGAAGAAGCAACCAACTAAGGGCGTAAATTATATAGAAGACGCCCCAGATGCATTGAGACAAATAGAGAACTAATAATGTAAACATCAAGAATAAATAGAAGCAAAGAATGAGAAAAAAAATAACTATTGTAGGAAGAGTTAATATATAAACAAATATATAAACATAATAATCCGAATAAAAAATATAGAGAGAGAAGAGAAAAAGCAAAAAAAATAATATATAAAAAAAAAATATAAAAAGAAGAGAATAAAGGATAAAACAGAAAATAATAAACAAAAGAAAAAAACAATAAGCAAGAAGGTAAAATGAGACCAAGAAAGAGAGAAAATCGAGAATGAAACATAACAAAAATAACGAAGATATAGATATAAAATAGATATAAAAAGACAAACAAAACACATAAAAAAAAAAAGAGCGTAAATATATAATAAGGTATGCATCCCACTGTAAGAGCCTTTTATAGACCTATTATATTAAAAAAAGTTCTCAATGAATAAAAGCAAAAACGAGATAGAAGAAAAAAAAACAAGAAATATAAAATAGAGAGTATATAAAAATAGAAGACAGAAAGAATCAGAAAAAGAAAAGACATATAAATATTATAACATATGATGGAAAAGAAACCATAAAAAATAAAACCAAAGCGACAAAAACACACCAAAACAATATAGAAAAGAAAAAAAGAGGGGGTAAAACAATAAATATAATAAAAAAATAAACGAAAAACAAGAAAGAAAAACACAGAACACAAGAAAATTAAGAAGAAATAAAAATATCATATCACAAAACACACCCAGCCCAAACAAATATATAAGACAAAAACTATACACACACTACTACCACTCACCGACACTCCCATCTCCACCCTCCACACCCTCACACACAACACACATCACCCTACCACACACCGTCTTCCCCGCCTCCCGCCCCCCCCTCAGCTCTCCACCCACGCCACGCATCACACCCCTCTCCCACCCCCACCCCCTCACTCTCCACACACCACACCTTCGCTCCACCACTTTTCCACCTCTTCTCTTACTCGACCTCCCTCACCGTCCGGCTAACCCCTCTGACCCCCCTCATAAGCAGTCATGGAGAACCCACACAATGCTTTCTTTGTCGACGAAATCAGTCCATTTCCTTCTGGATAATGTCTATGCATATGATATTATGTATATCCAAGTGCATATTTGGCTCACGGAACATAAACGTGGTTCAATCTGAGTTCATCCATAGGTACCAACACCTTTTCGTCAATACCTCGGCTCATAAGAAGATAGAGAACTGCAACTTTGCACCAGTGTGTTTTGCTCGTCAAGATCACATCTACTGATATGCAACATGACTACCTTGGTCACCACTGAACCTTGATCCTGGAGTCATTTTTTTAAGTTACAACATGAATCAAAGTTTGACATATTTCAAAGCGCCTACGACCGAGACAAACACGAGGCCCGTAACAGTATGCGGTTATCGTTTGTTAAGGTAAGGAGTATTCACGAAAATATTTTTTGCCAAAAATCAGCTTTTTTGACTTTAAATGACCTCCTTAGAGACATAAACTATTGATCTGAGGCCCATTTGAGGGACAAATTGCAGATAGCTAAATTCAATGCTAGCCGATCAGTTATTGAACGTTTGTTTCTAGATAGCATAGTTTCCGAGATTTTTGGGTGTTTGGAGCGATGTCCTAAACTTGAAAATTTGACCTCGATGTACTCTGTACTGAGTTTTGACGTTAGCGAAAAAAGTCTAAATAGTTTCGAAATGATTGTTTGGATAACGGTTCCGAACGATGTCTTTGTGTTGGTCTACGTGCCTGGGACCGAGTTAGAGAGGTCAAAACACCCCAGTTCGGCTGGCGAAGGAATGCAGAGCCCATCGGGCGCGGTTTAAAGGCGTTTTTAAGGCGCCCCGTCCTTTGAAACCTTCAGAGCCTTTTATGGTCGCAATATATGAGGCTGAGTGAGGTTACGTGTGGAGGTTAGATTATGGACCAGGACTCGAATGAGGACCATTAATGTTCGATTTTAGAAAATCCTTAAGGCTTTTGAGGCGCCCGACCTTTGAGAGCCTTTGAAGCCTTTTATTGTTCTCATGATATGAGAACGAGTAGAGGTACTAGTGGCGAGGTTAGATATGACCAGGGGAATTCAATGATATCTTATTTCGTGATTAGAGAACCCTTAAGGCCGTTTTTGAGGCGCCCGTCCTATTGAGAGCCTTGAGCCTTTATTGTTCTCAATGATATGACACGAGTGAGGACGAGTCGGAGGTTAGATATGACAGAGGAATCGAATGAGACAATTATTTTTGTTGTTGGACAACCCTTAAGGGCGTTTGAGGCGCCCCGTCCTTTGATAGCATTTGCGTCCTTTGAAAGCCTTTATGGTTCAGATGACATATAGGCACGAGTGAGGTTTCGAGTCGGAGCGTTAGGATATGTACCAGAGGAATCGAAATGAGACCATTATTTCGTAGATTGGAGCAACCCTTAAGGGCGTTTTTAGGCGCCCCGTCCTTTGAGACCCTTTGAGAGCCTTTGAGACCCTTTTATAGTTTCAATGATATGAGCAACGAGTGAGGCTACTAGTTCGGAGGTTAGATATGTACCAGAGGAATCGAATGAGACCATTATTTTCGTGATTGGAGCAACCCTTAAGGGCGTTTTGAGGCCGCCCCCTTCTATGAGAGCCTTTTATGTCTTAATGATATTGAGGCACGAGTGAGTTAACTAGCATGTGGGAGGTTAGATATGACCAGAGAATCCGAAAGTTGAGACCCTTACTTTCGTGATAAATTGAGCAACCTTTAAGGCGTTTTGTTGCGGCCCCGTCCTTAGAGAGCCTTTGAGAGCATTTTATGGTCTCAATGATAGCACAAGTGAGGTTACTAGTGCGGAGGTTAGATATGGACCAGAGGAATCAAATGAGACCCTTACTTTCGTGATTGGAGCAACCCTCAAGGGCGTTTTGAGGCGCCCCGTCCGTGACCTTGAATTTTACCTTGAAGATGACCTCAAAGGTTAAAATAAGTGCGTTTTTTGTGACCAGCGCCCTCGAGTCGACCTGATATTTGCTTTTGAAGCGAATCGGTAGTCGACGCTGAATACCAATCCGAATACGACGCTAACTTCACGACATCCTGCCGCACGTCCCAAGGTCCGGCGGTTTCCGACTCATCACGCGCCTCCTTGGGACCGATCGGTCTGGGGCTGCTGTGGACTCATCTGTGAACTCAGCTGTAAACTCAGCTGTAAACTCAGCTGTAAACTCAGCTGTAAACTCAGATGCCGTGAACTCAGCTGTAAACTCAGCTGAGAACTCAGCCGAGAACTCAGCTGTGAACTCAGCTATTGAACTCAGCTGTGAAGTCAGCTGTGATACGGCACCTGCGAGCTCATCTGGGAACTCGCCAGTGGACTCACCTGTGAACTCACCTGTGCGGGATGGCACTTGTGCTACGTGTCGGTTGTGTGTAGAATTACGTGCGGTGATGCGTTCTTCTCTCTGTCTACTGTATGTTGCGCTGATGTGATCCATTGCGTGGCAGCCCCTGACCCGTGCCTTCTCTGTCCACAGGCGTCCGTAGGAGCGGCTGTGATGGCGCCGACAGCGGCGCGTAGCAGCGCTGCCGCGGCTGCATGCTGCTGCCTGCCCTGCTGACATGACAGTGACAGTACAGTGAGGTGACGGCTGCGGCGCGCGACCCGGTACATTCAGTGGCGAGTATTCAGTAGGCTAAGCCTGGTGAAAGCTGAACCACATGGTGGTGGACGAGACACGGCGCGTGTACTTGGTCATCAACTGGGGCTCCAGCTGAGCCCACGACCCGAGTCGGGAGTGTCATTGAGCACCGGGCCCTTTTGATGACGACCCTGAGTGCTCGCCCGCCAACTGGCCCAGCTACCGTGGTCAAGCGGCCCACGGACACGTCAACAAGGCGCTGGTCATGACAAGACGCCACCGGCAGTCTGATCGTGTGCGCTCGCTGTCCAGGGCCGCTCCAGGTGCGGAATCTGCACAACGTCAGTATAGTGGAGGTGGAGGCTGAGGAGGCGGTGGTGGCCAACAATGAGATGGCCTCGACGGTGGTGTTTATTGCGCCCGGCCCACCCAGTCCGCCGCAGACGCATGTTCTCTACGTGGGTGTGACGTATACTGGGGGCACCCGGTCCCCATACCGCAGTGAGGTGCCGGCCGTGGCCAGCCGGACTCTCGACCGCGATCGTATGTTCGGCATCTCCGAGCTGGCCATCACCACCAGCACCCGCATGTCCATCAACTCGCTGGTGCGCGAGCGCTATTACATCAGCTACGTGCATGGCTTTGGTTCGGACGGCTTCAGCTACTTCCTCACCACGCAGATGCGGCGAAATAATGAGCTCAGTCCGTACATTTCGAAACTCGTCCGCGTCTGCCAGGATGACCCGCACTACTACTCTACACGGAGATCGCCATCGACTGCATCGACTCGCCGGAATCAGACAACCTGGCGCAGGCGGCGCACGTGGCCAGGGCCGGCTCTAACTTCGCCGCCAAGCTGGGCATCAACGCGCAGGACGACGTGTTGTACGGCGTGTTCAGCGTCAGCGAGACCAACGAAGGCGAGAACTCCAACAAGCCGACCAACCGCTCTGCGCTGTGTGTGTACTCGCTGAAGGCGATCCGGAAGACGTTCACGCAGAACATCATGGAGTGCCACCAGGGCAAGGCAGACCTTGGGCTCGAGTTCATCTCGCGTGGAAGGAAGTGTTACTCCACGGTGAGTACTTATCACGCTCGGCGCTGGCAGACTTTCTGCCGGCACTGTCTGTAGAATGTTCAGCCAAGAGAGACTGTACAGTCGCTCTATTATGTATCTTTCCTTTTTCAGTTTCTAAAACTCATCTAATTTCACATCTGTGTACATGAAGGACTGATACAAGGGAACATGTGGTACCTACCTAGGTAGGCAACACATGTTCCCTTAAATAAGTTCTTAATGTACACAGAAGTGAAATTAGATGAGCTTAATAAACTAAAAAAGGGAAGATACATACTAGACCGACTGTACATACATACATTATAACAGGTAAATTCACATTTAAAATGCTGAAGGGGTTTAAATACACGCTGAAAGTGGAAGTACATATTTTTCGTCATTTCCGACTACTCCCCATTTATTATCAGCGACGCCCCTGCGTACAGTCGTAGATGGGCTGACGATGCACTCCCCCCTCACGGTCAACAACTTCCTGACTGACGACCTGCTACCCCCTCTAAACAACTTTTTGGAAATATGCCACTGGATTTGACCTCTTTCCCAAAAACCAACGGCCAGATCCACCCATGCATCTATGGATATAGTACGTTGGGAATAATGATGTTCAATTGATATCATGGCATTTTTGTGTTAAAACGACAAATGTTTGAAAAATTTACAACATCGAGTTGTACCTAATGTAAATAGTAAATTTAAAACGTCAAAAGAAAGGAAATTACATTTTCTTCGAAATGACTATCTCAGATTTGCGTAAATTTGGGTCATAACCCCAAAACTTCAACAAAATAGTTCTCTCTTTTTAGGAAAAAATACACGGCGCCCCCTTCAGGTGCTAAAAGAGGCTCCCCGGGCCTGCAGCCCCCCTCAACGAAAATCGTGGATCCGCCACTGCACCCCCACCCCCTATATAGTTAACGACATTTCGTGCTGGTGACCCGACGCCACCTCCCTCCCCCGCTCAATGACTATTCGCGCAGAAAACCCGACACACCCTCCCCCGGTCAACTATTTTTTGCTGATAAAACAGAGTGAATGCCCCCCCCCGAACACACACAAACACTAACTCGAACCCTAGATCCGCCAGTGAAAACATCGTCCAGATCACAGACGCGGTGTCACCCCACTGCTGTATGACTGCCGTATGTCTTATTTTGTCTCTACTCCACAGAATTTTGAGATCGGGGAGGACTTCTGTGGGATCGAGGTGAACTCGCCGATCGGCGGCAGTCGGCCCGTCACCTCGGTGGCCGTGCTGACGTTCGACGCCCTGCTGACCTCGGTGGCGGCCACCGCCACGGGCGACTTCAGTGTGGTGTTCGCTGGCACCGCCGACGGCCACCTGCGCAAGGTCAGTCTACAAAAGCTGCACAGTGCTTGGCCGGCATTAGTCTCCTGTAGTGCTTACCTGCTGTGGTGTCAGTCACGACACAATTATATTGTCCCGCCCTCTGCTAAATCTATGACGTAGGTATGACGTCATACGATGACGTAAAAGAGCATT
>VOPJ01008206.1:0-15904 GCA_014673585.1 Semibalanus balanoides
TCCGATATGAGGTGGTTCTCACTGGCGGGCGGCAGAGCTGGAGGTCGATACTCAACTGACGCCCGCCCCGCTGGTCCCGCCCCCGATAACGGAAACTGTCAGCGACACATTACCACTTCTAGTAGTGGTAAGCCCTCTGGGGTCTACAAAATATTTTGTTTGACTACCAGCCAGCTCCTGGGGTCTTTGGATTATCTCATCAACTATAGTGTGAATCTGGAGAAATAGAAGGTATGGTTCGATTCATAAAAATATATTCTATAAACCATGGATAACAAATAAGCGATATAAGTAGACAAACTCCCTTTAATCAAGGCTTAACACAGGCCTAATCAAATATTTTTCCTTATTCATATTCGCTAGGCTTTGTTTCGCCATGGCTCTGCAATACTGTCTGGACCGAGCTATGCGAGATACTCCGTTCCCTTCCCCCGCGGCTCTGCCATGTGAATACGTTGGCGCGAGGTCATTCGCCGTCGAGAGTACCTTGTTATCGCTCCTGAACGCGCCATCCAATACACACCGAGCTGTTCGCCCAGCCATACGTCGGTCGGTAAGCCTTGGCTGCACTTGAAGCCTGTCTGATGGCCTGCTTACGGTCACTAAATGCGAGCCTCGAGGCGCTATTCTTGGGTCATGGCCTGGGGCTATCGCCGGCCCGGAACTGACCGTAGCACAGTCTGTATCCAAGCGGTCAGTCAAATCAGCAGCACCAGCCGGGGTCCGACTGTAGCACAGTCTGTATCCCAGCGGTCAGTCAAATCAGCAGCACCAGGCGGGTCCGACTGTAGCACAAGTCCTGTATCCAGTGGTCCAGTCAATCAGAGCAACAGCGGGGTCCGACTGTAGCACAGTCGTATCCAGCGGTCAGTTTAAATCAGCAGCACCAAGCGGGGTCCGACTGTGGCAAGTCTGTACCAGCGGTCAGTCAAATCAGTAGCATCAGCCGGGGTTCGACGTACACAGTCTGGTATCCATGTCCAGGATGGCAGCCCAGCCATACGGACCAGCTGTGGTCATGATAAACGTACAGGGAAGAGATCCGGGTGGAGGTCAGATGCAGCCAGCCACATACGGACAGCTGTGGTCAGTGATAAAGTACAGGGAGAGGTGCCGGTGGGAGTCAGATGGCCGCCCAGCCCATACGGCAGCTGTGGTCGTGATAAACGTACAGGGAGAGGTTGCCGGTGCGAGGTCAGATGGCAAGCCAGCCATACGACAGCTGTGGTAGTGAAAACGTACAGGGAGAGGTGCCGGGTGGAGGTCAGATGGCAGCAGCATACGGACAGCTGTGGTCAGTGATAAACGTACAGGGAGAGAGCCGGGTGGAGGTCAGATGGCACCACCATACCGACAGCTGTGGTCCATGTGATAAACGTCACAGGGAGAGATGCCGGGTGGAGGTCAGATGGCAGCCAGCCATTACAGACAGCTGTGGTCATGATAAACGTACAAGGGAAGAGATGCCGGGTGAGTCAGATTGGCCACAGCCATCCGGACAGCTGTGGTCAGTGATAAACGTACCAGGCGAGAGATGCCGGTGGAGGTCCAGATGGCAGCCAGCCAATACGGAACAGCCTGTGGTCAGTGATAAAGGGGGGGGGGCGGCAAGGTCAGCTGCAAACGCCGCTCCCACCCACAGCCGTTAGTGATGCGCCAGCTGCGCTAGACGGGCGAGTATCAGCTCTCTGCAGCAGGGACCATAGAGTGCCACAGTGGAATAATACTCACATTGTGTCGTAGTCCTATTATGAAATACAAATGCATCTTTAAACATCTCCAGACATTTGCCATGCCTTGTATTGTATGTTACCTCATGAGGCATATCCACATTGGGCGTTAGTCCATTTCCGTGTCCCGTTGCTTCGTATATGGGATAATCTAAAACTGGAGAAGATATAAACAAGACTGGTTGAATGCTTATCAGCAGAATATCTTGAAGGAATTATTTGGCTCTGAAGGTATATAGACGTTACATTAACAAGTTACTTACTCAAATAGCAGTCCTTGGACAAACTTCAGTCCGAACCAAGTCTATCTTTCTAGCCACCCCTCCATCCACACTTAGTGTCCCTTTTGACTATTCATTTTGTGTCATTAAATTTGGCTTGTGCACTTACAATTTATTGCCTAATAAAATAATAATAGTTACTTAACTTTTGTAAAGTAAAACTTGCATGTTTCGAGGTTAAGAGACGGGCGGTGTATGTATGTCTATGCATACCTATTAATATCCACAGGCGACCTAAAGCATTCGTTTGCATTAAGATTCAGGTCAGAGCACATCAGTCTCATTAATTGCATTGAGTGCAGATCTTGGATACATGAGTAAAAGGAAAGCTCAATGTCCAATGAAAGACACTTGACCACACAGATGACGTCATCTGGCCACTCGAATGACGTCCTTTGACCATTCGGATGACGTCATTGGATACCACTCAGCAGACGCTCCATACTGCGATATCATTGAAGCAGAACAGTCTGGATCAATATGCTGTCGCTCGATTATCTCTGACGCACCTCAAAATGAAAACAATGGCAAAAGTCGGGCCTGCTATTCGCAGCCATCCATTGGCGCATTGTTTGGCATCCTAAAATACCACCAGTGACTACGGAGCTCAAACATGTGCAGCTTTTTTTCTGACAGGTGAACTGATCGCCAACGGCATTGTCATTGTCAACGACGGTTCGTCATAAACGTGGCGAAAATGTAGGAAAGTTAAAGTTACTTGCAGAAACGTCAAGTTGATTAATCACCAGCTTTAGATATAACTTTCAGACTTATTTTTGTTATGTATTTAGGTTTGAACTGTAATTAAAGGGAGTGTGCCTACTCACATTGCCATGCTGAGTTGTTGACACTGGTCTAAATAATATATTTTTATTGATTTAACCATTATTTAATTTCTCCAGATTCACTATAGTTGCTGAGATATTCCAAAACCGCCAAGATAAGCATGGAATCACAAAATTATCAGTATTTGCCAGAGAGGCTTTCGCTACTAGAAGCACTGTCCTAACGATTACACTGTTAACATATATCGTTAGCGCTGGTCAATAGAAAACAGCTTGTGCGCTCTGATAGCAGCTGCTGAACAGAGCCTCGGAAGTCGGTGACCATTTTATATTATTCGTATGGAAAGTTTATTTGCATTGTATTTGTTTATTGTCTTAAGTGCAACATTCTAGATAACGTCTTCTTTATTCTGTTTATAGTGGCAATCGTGTATGGATATCTATCGAAAAAAATATGCAAAACATAATCAATGTACAAATTCAACTAAAGGGACTCCAGACGTCAACTTTATCGTATCCAATAATCGAACCAATAACATCTTACCGTAATAAAAATACATTTGGCATTCCAAAAGAAGTGCAGGCTGTCGATAGGTCAGAAGTGCTGGCTGTCGATAGGTCAGAAGTGCTGGCTGTCGATAGGTCAGAAGTGCTGGCTGTCGCCGGTCAGAAGTGATGGCTGTCGATAGGTCAGAAGTGCTGGCTGTCGATAGGTCAGAAGTGCTGGCTGGTCGGCCGTCGAAGTGCTGCTGTCGGCCGGTCAGAAGTGCTGGCTGTCGATAGGTCAGAAGTGCCTGGCCTGTCGATAGGTCAGAGTGCTTGGCTGTCGTAGGTCAGAAGTTGCTGTCGAGTAGTCAAAGTGGCCTGGCTGTCGATAGGTCAGAAGTGCTGGCTGTCGGTAGGTCAGAAGTGCTGGCTGTCGATAGGTCAGAAGTGCTGGCTGCCGATAGGTCAGTCAGAGTCGGCTGCCGTGGAGAGAGAGTACTAATGTCGGCCCGTCTGAGCGGCTGCGTGACGAACCTTCATCAGGCGGCCGACTGCCCCTGCCCCCCACATTAGCGAGCTCATCAGCCGGCCGCCACCGCCGACAGCGGCTGTAGCTTGTAGGCAGGTAGCGCGGCCCACCACTTCAGCCACCCGGCTCTAACGCGTCACAATGGCCGAGTTCACTCCAATCCGGCGGCTGAGTGCGGATCAGCCTAATTAGCAGCTGAGCGGCCGGACAGCAGCAGGGCTGTAGTCATGTGCCGCAGTGGCGGCTGAGTGCGGATCAGCTAATTAGCAGGAGCGGCCGGACAGCAGCAGGGCTGCAGTCAATTGCCCGCCAGTGGTGATCAGGCCTAAATTAAGACGGCCGGACAGCAGCAGGGCTGTATCATGTGCCGCAGTGGTGATCAGCCTAATTAGCAGGAGCGGCCGGACAGCAGCAGGGCTGTAGTCATGTGCTCAGTGGCGGCTGAGTGCGGATCAGCCTAATTACGCAGGAGGCGGCCGGACAGCCAGCAGGGCTGCAGTCATGTGCGGCAGTGGTGGATCAGCCTAATTAGCAGGAGCGCGGAACAGCAGCAGGGCTTAGTCCATGTGTGCAGTGGCGGTGAAGTGCGGATCGCCTAATTGCAGGAGCGGCCGTTTACAGCAGCAGAGCTTGCAGTCCATGTGCCGCAGTGGCGGATGAGTGCGATCAGCCTAATTGCAGTTGAGGCAGGGCCGAGCAGCAGAGGCTGCAAGTCCATGTGCCGCAGTGAGGCTGAGTTGCGGATTCAGCCTAATTAGCAAGGAGCGGCGGACAGCAGCAGGGCTGTAGTCATGTGCTGCATGGCGGCTGATGCGGATCAAGCCTAATTAGCAGGAGCGCCGGACAGGCAGGCAGGGCTGTAGTCCCATGTGCCGCATGGCGGCTGAGTGCGGATCAGCCTAAATTAGCAGGAGCGGCCGGACAGCAGCAGGGCTGTAGTCATGTGCTGGCAGTGGCCGCTGAGTGCGGATCGCCTAATTAGCAGGAGCGGCCGACAGCAGCAGGGCTGAGTCATTGCCGCAGTGGTGATCAGCCTAATACAGCTGAGCGGCCGGACAGCCAGCAGAGCTGCAAGTCAATGTGCCGCATGGCGGCTGAGTGCGGATCAGCTAATTAGCAGGAGCGGCCGGACAGCAGCAGAGCTGTAGTCATGTGCCGCAGTGGTGCAACAGTTTACACCGCGGAAATAACCCGACTGATCAACGATCGTGTGACGAATTTCTCTGAATTAGCTAATACGGAGTAGTGAGGTCGCTATGAACATGGCAGGACAAATTTAGAAGAATATGACTGTGGCTGACATTAGCAATTGACTGGTATAACACAAACGTATCATTGACAGTAGCAGGAGCGGGGTCCTCTATATAACGGATTTCATTGTTCCAATTGCTATGTATATATATATATATATATATATATAATATAATATATATATATTATATTATATATAATTATATATATAATTCGGCAAGCGGCAGCAGCAGGAATAATTGCCAGGTGCGATTGGGTCGTTCATCAGCGGCGCCAGTTTAGATCCTCAGATCTCCAGTCCAGCCGGCCTACTCAGACAGACGCCCAGCTCACTTTACTGAGAAAATGGCTTACTCTTGCCGACAGGAGCTCGCGTTGTGTGTGGATCACAGAGGGAAATCAATCGCACACCACAGCTGCACATTCCCACAGCAATACTGATCGATTGTCGTGCTGTTTCATTGCTTTAACGTTGTGTTATCCTGCGTGTCCTTCGTTATTTGCCTTCACCTCTTCATATTACTCTAGAACTCGATAAGTAAATCACTCCATCAGTCCACCATGGCTCCACTCCATCAATCCATCACTTCATTGGCCCATCACTCCATCACTGAATTGGGCCCATCGTTCTATTGTTCCCTCCCTTCCGTTACTGTGCTGCCGTTGTGTCCCATGAGATTACCAGCCTGAACGCTGCCCCTGAGCTCGCCTGCCGCCTACCTTGAGTCGGAGCCTGTGCTTCTAGAGTCTTGCCGAAGCACACTCACCATGCTTGAACATGCCTTGTTCAGTATGCGGAGTTTCTGCTGCGTGTGGAGCGGATGGATTGTGTGTTCGCGTCCTTAAGGCTAGTTTTCCCGGTGTCTGTGTTGTTCCCCTTCACTTCGTAAGTTCCTGCCTTGCCACGTCTGATTATCCCGACTTCTGGAAACACTCAATCATCCATCCCATCATCAAAACCGGCGTCCCTTCCGACCCGTCAAACTTCCGTCCTATTTCCATAATTCCCATCATTAGCAAAGTGGTGGAGCGTGATGTATGTAGAGCGCCAGCTGTACCACTACCTGTCCTTTAACCATCTCCTCTGCCCCCGCTCAGCACCGGTTTCCTCCGCCACCATTCAGCCTGAAGCCGGAGCTGACGTCACGACCGTCACCGATCACATCCTCAGCGCTCACTCACTGACAGTGGGGAAACATCCACTCTTATGCCTGATAGACTTAGGCAAATGTTTCGACGAGAAACCACGATCATTCGCTTCGCAAATTGAGCCACTGCTACGGTATTGCGACGTCGTTGCGTATCAACTGTTCTTTCCGTGTTTACTTATGACCTCATCCTCGTGGCCACACACATGATCGTGGACTCAATGCACGCAATCGGTCGACCGCAGTACTCAGCGGTCCGCTCTTATCTCGAATACACTGTAACAGTGTACGGGCAATATTCACACTGGGCACATCGGTTCTGAGTGGTACTACGCTTGTGTTTCGCTACGAGTATCATAGTCAAGCTCGGATTTTGTCAGGAGTGGAGTTGCAGTATTGTGGTTTGCTGAGTACTGACGGCCGAACTAAAACTGGAAGGGAGTCGTCGTGTTTCTGCAGCACGAAAGTTGTGTAAGTTAACCGAACACTCACACTCCCGCACAGTGCAGCCTCCCTTGTATCCTCACACCAACTAGTTTTCACCCACAGAGACCGCTTCACAAGACCACTCAATTCGTAGTCAATCAAAACTCGGCCTGATCTTAGGACTGCGCGCAAAATATTTGACAGCACTAATAAGCTGGTCTCACGCACACACTTGCAATCCACGTGACCCTCCTACGCCAACCGTTGTACTCGGAATGTAGCAACTGTCTCTCGGTCATGTGATGAGCTTCCCGCCAACTTACCATAGCGGTACATCCGACGTTAACACGTGGTTCAGCTTTCTCGTTCTCCGCGCGTCGCAGGTCTCTCTCTCACTGTGCTCACGGCTGCGCGCTTTACGAGGCTTCTCAGGACATTATTGGGTATAATATAGATCCAAAAGATCATCAATTTCTTGGCCACGTTTCGTGTGATCTTTGGGGAGGCGCGGAGGAGATTTCGACCGACCAGTTGCGACTCTGACCTGAGGAGCTGTTGACTGGGCCCCTCCAGACGCGCCGTCAAACTGGCCGGAGTTTAATATGTTTCCACTGTTGGTGTGTAAGAACGGTACACCTAGGTGGATTGGTTGAAACATTGTAACGGGTTGTAGCCCGCGAATAAGCGCTGATCTAGATCCTCCTCCAAAGTGGCCAACGGTGTCATGAGCGGACAAGTCGACCTTAACACAAGCAGGAAAGTCTGCTTTCAACGACTTCCCCATTCCAGTGATCGGCGGCTTGGAAAAAGACCGTATCTTCTGCTGTCGTTCCTCCCGCATATACAAAAGTGTTCCAGCTGACCTCGCGGAGCTGGGACGGTGGAGCTTCGCCCGAGCACTGAAACGCGAGCTTATAGCCGCTGCGGCGGAGAGAGCGACTGTCGCGCGTGACTGCGCTGAGCATGCCAATGTACCGACTAACCGAGAGTGTATGGTTTTATGCGATGCCATGATGTATTTCAGAGCGATTTTGATTGCCAGTTGTTCCCTCTCCTTGTTTTTCGTATTTTGACTCGGGGCTTAATAGCCACTACTTTTGTGGATAACCCCACGACCGTGAATATCAAATATCCAAATATCCCACCCATTCCATCAGTTCCATTGCCTCATCATTCCATCACTTCACATTTGCATCGCCTCCATCACTCCACCATTTCATCACGTTATAAATTGGATCGCTCCGTTTCTCCATCGTCCAATCGCTCCATCGTGTCCCACTGTTCCAGTCACTCCCGGCATTCTTTTGTCGTTCCTTCGTAGCTTCATCTCTCCATGGATCGAGTTTGATCAGCCCATTCTTCCTGCCACCTCTCTTCCATCGATCCCCTACTCCATCACTTCGTCACTGAGTATCTCCTGCACACTATCTTTCCGTCGTTCCTGCGCTCACGACTCTATCACTTCATCAGGTCATCGCTCCATCACTTCATCAGGTCCTCGCTCTATCACTCCATCAGGTCATCACATTATCGCTCCATCAGTGCTGACGGCTTCACGATGGCTGCCTTCTTTCCCTCCGCCTTTTACCTTTGCATTAACTTGAAAATGACCTATCAGCGCCGATAGGACCAATCGGTGATAACCTCAGCTCCGCTGACGTGTACTTCATAAAGCTGGACTGGTAGACCAGCCAGGGCGTCTGAAGTGCGGTCAGGTGGTGAACGGGTGAACAGGTGCGGTCAGGTGAACCGCGGACGGTGCGCGTCATATTATAACGATCTTATTCTGTTCCGAGATGTCGATAGCAGAATCAAATAACTAAATGTTGATGACCAGGACAAGCCATGATCGTCGAAGTAGTGAACAGTTTTGGCTGCTCCTATGGCCATCGGTATTATTGGTGCAGGGTAAGACAGAAAATAGGTATCTTCTGAGATGTGTATCTGAGGAAAATACATTGTTGTTTCACAAGTGTGGTAGCATGAAGTAGACCAGTTGATACACCTGTGGTGCTCGAAAATCCACCGGAATTCCGGAGAGGGAACGGAGAGGTCAGCTGGGGTGCGAAGAGGTCAGCTGAAGCCAGGACATGCTGCACCGAGGTCACGGTGGACGGCGTGGTTGTCGCGTGTCCAGCTGACAGTCAGGTGACAGAGCTGAAGGTGTGTCCAGCTGACAGTCGGGTGACAGAGGTGAAGGTGTGTCCAGCTGACAGTCGGGTGGCAAGGAAGGTGGTTCCAGCGACAGTCGGGTGGCAGACGAAGGTGTGTCCAGCGATTCATGCAGGTGACAAGCTGAAGGTGTGTCCCGCTGACAGTCTAGGTGACAGAGCTGAAGTGTGTCCAAGCTGACAGTCAGTGACAGAGCTAATGGTGGTTGTCCAGCTGAACAGTCGGGTGCAGAGGTGAAAGGTGAGTCCAGCTGACAGTCCGGGCTGGCAGAGCTGAAAGGTGTGTCAGCTGACAGTCGGGTGACAGCTGAATTGTGTCCAGCTGACAGTCAGGTGACAGAGCTGAAGGTGTGTCCAGCTGACAGTCAGGTGACAGAGCTGAAGGTGTGTCCAGCTGACAGTCGGGTGGCAGAGCTGAAGGTGAGTCCAGCTGACAGTCAGGTGACAGAGCGATGCGAAGTAGCGATAAAACCCACCACATGGACACAAACCGATGACTGAAATACCTCAACAACTCGGGTTTATTTGACGTTCTATTTCAAGGCGCAGTCGGACCGTGGAGCGGTGTGTCAGTTCTTGTCGCGCTCGATGGACGCCCTGTTGTAGAGCAGGCGCGCCGACCCGCCGAGTGGAGCGTACCCAACAGACCTGCCGGACACGCTCTCCGACTGGCGCCGTCAGTGGCATACCTGGCCACTGAGGCCGCCCAGACGCACAGTCCTCGCGTCACACAGCCGACGCGACAGAGACGTTTCGCGGTGAGTGAGGCTATGTATACCGTCTCGTGTACGCACGCTAATGAGTACAACGCTTGCTAATGGGTGTCGTCGAGCTGGCGATGTAAGCCGGACCTGGGTTTCCCAGATCTGCACTCAGCCGTGAGGAATGGGCCCGGCTGTACTCAGCCGAGCTGCCGCAGCTCGTCAGGGGGTGGCTGTGCTGTCCGCCTTGTACGGGGGCGGCAGGGGGCCCGACTGTACTCAGTAGAGCTGCCGCAGCTCGTCAGGGGGTGGCTGTGCAGCACCGCCGTGTACGGGGGCGGCAGGGGGCCCGACTGTACTCAGTAGAGCTGCCGCAGCTCGTCAGGGGGTGAGCTGCCGCAGCTCGTCAGGGGGTGAGCTGCCGCAGCTCGTCAGGGGGTGGCTGTGCAGGCTGTGCTGGCCGCCGTGTCATCAGGGCGGCAGAGCACTCGGCGAGATCAAACACCGCATCAGGCGCTTGTAAACGGAGAATTACCGCAGGCGTCATGTGTCGGGTTTCAGTACTAAAAGCTAAGGCCACTCATGGGGTCATCCCATCCACCTGAGATATATTGCATTATAATGATACAAAGTATTTTATATAAGAATGTATACCCGGTTCTCATCCATCCTGATAACATACTGAGTCTGACGCCATTCTGGTACCCATAACCTTTTGATCAAAAGGTAATATTTTTTATAAGTTAATGCCTGAGGAGTCTGGTGACAGTAATGTATTATTGGATGTCTGCATCTGGCCCGGTGCGGAGCTAACCATGCTGATGACGTCAGTGACGCGTCTCAGAATAGGACGCCAAGCGCGAAACTTGACTGATTGTATCAGGGACTCAGAAAGTCGGAGGCTGCCTTCAGAGTTTGCCATCAGGCGAGTGGAATTCCACCACTAGTTTGCTATCACACATTGCCCCAAAAGACGGAAAATTATTTTTGTATCATACCCATCGCCTAATTTGTTGCAATTTAGACCAGAGTTGCCTGGGAAATTCAAGATTTCACTTTTTGAGTTATTCGACTTTTCATATCCTTGAATGTATTTTTAGATAACATTTTGCAAGATTATAGCTCTATATAACGAAAACAACATTATGAATGCAAGCAAGCGTTGCACATTCAAAACGATTTCCTTTCAGATGCTGTCAATGTGATGCTTGTACATTTTAAAATATGCATGATACTTGGCGTGAAAGTCTCAGAGGAAACAAATGCATTGACGGCGACTGGCGTAAATGTTCGCTCACACCGCGCGGTACGCAATAGAACCTACTCATATTTGAAAGCATGGATATAGGTACAGTATCTCAAAACTGTGTCGATTTTGATTGGAAATGACATTTAAAGTAAATAATTTTCCCCTTCCACAGACTATTTTAAGGAGTTTTCAAATTATGAATTATTATATTGATTCTGATATCAATATTAACTTTAATCACATGCTTTTAACGAACACTACTGCTATTCATATTCAAAACAACAATCATTATTGCACCATTTTCTACATAATGTTCCACTGTAGTGCTTTTTTGCGCGAATTTTCCAGTCTGACACCGAAGGAATATTTGAATTGTGAAACGCTGCATCTATGTCCATGCTTTCCTAAATGTGTAGGCAGACACGTAGCCAGGATTTTTATCAGGGGTGGGGCTGGGGGGCATAACGGTGTTATAATCAAATTTCACTCCTCAGCCATATGTTCTTTGCCGGGGGGAGGATAGGGTTGGATCTCAGGAAAGGGAGGGGCAGGGCCCTGTACCCCACCCCCTAGGCTACGTCCATGTGTGTAGGTACTATTACGTATCGCGGAGTGTTGCGGAGCTGACAGCACCAGGCGCCGTCAGTTCCGTTATATTATGTGTGTAGGTACTATTGCGTATCGCGGAGTGTTGCGGAGCTGACAGCACCAGGCGCCGTCAGCTCAGTTATTACCTTTCCGTCTCTCTAGCCGTGTAGAATGCATGTTTAAAAGATGTAAGCATCGAATTGATAGCATCTGAACGGAAACTCAACAAGCGTTCAGAAGACGCAACGCTTGCTTGCACTCAGAAAGTTGTTTGCGTTATGTAGAGTTACAATCTTACAAAATGCTATCCAAAAATAAGTAGATTGATGTAAGAATACAAATTCCCAAAAGTGAAATTTCCTATTTAGATAACCCCACCATCGGATTCCACAATAAATTTTGGTCTAAATGGTACCAAATTTGGCGTTAGGTATTTTCAAAAATTATTAGCCATCCGTGATCAGCGGAGGCGCGCTTTATTCCGATCCACACAGCCTTCGCATCGATTCAACCCAGGAAGCTGACAGCGAAATCCCCTAACATCAGCGATGTCGCCCAATCGTGCGCAGCTCCGCATACTGTGGGAGACAAAACATACGACATCGGTTCAGCAGAAGCCATTATTCCGGCTTAGGTCGCCGGCACTGCAGATATCCTCTCCTCTAATCTCCGTGACGAGGCAGCACAAGTGATCCTGTCGCCGCAGAGCCGGCCTGGAATCACACGCAGCTGCCGATCTGTAGCTCTACGCGTCACCCTGCGTTACATCGGCGACAGTTCCGAGGTGCTGTCGGCTGCCACGCGCCACCGTCGCTGACAGCCAGGATCGCATTCCTGGAAACTGGTGGAAGCCACTGCATGCATGAAAAGCTGGCGACAGTCACCAGACGGATTAAGTGTTCCCGTTTTGAAACGTGCATGGACAACTTTTTATCTTAAAATACTCGTCTGGTGAGGGTGTGTTTCCATACATACGGAGGGATCACCCGCGCCCGTACAAGACGGAGGGGTGAAGGGTTTCGTGACGTCCGCCCAGTGGCCACCACTGAGATGCATTCCAAACCTCATTCGAGGGCCGGGAAGTTTGCCGTCCGAGGCTGCTGTAAATGAGGCGTGAAATACATGGAAGGCCGGCCATGGGAGGGGCTGTGAACGGGAGGGGGGGGGGGGGGGTGTACCGACAGGGACGGATGGCCCGGTTCCGATGGCCGTTGTCGCGAGATTGGCCCGCGCTGGCCTCATCCCTGGCGGCCGGCGCCGGCAGCCGCCATACATCGCCCGACCGTAGAATTAACGGCTAAATCGGCCCCGTCTACTGGCGGCCATCACTCGTCGTTCAGCCGTCACACAACACACATCACTCTACCGTCCTGAGCAGCAGCACCTCTCGCCCGAGGCCGGTCCGGTCGCCGGGCAGCAGCTAGACTATGCAACCGCCGGGCAGCTATAGGCCGGACAGCCAGGCCGAGAAGCCAGGCCGGGCAGCTGCCGAGAAGCCAGGCCGGGCAGCCAGGCCGGGCAGCCAGGCCAGGCAGCCAGGCCGGGCAGCCAGGCCAGGCAGCCGGCCTGGCAGCCAGGCCCGGCAGCTAGACCGGAATGCCGGATATATGACAGCCCAGCCGACCGCTCCGCCACTGCCGGATGTCGGTAGTCTGGCTCGGCCGGAATGTCACCGCATGTCGCAGCCACACGAGATGGTGTGGATGAAAGCGGAATTTTTGATACCGGTGTTGATGGGCAGTCAGGGTTTGGCCGCCAATCACCGTAGCAGAGGCGGGGATTTTTTGTCCCGCTTGATGATAGACAGTCAGGGTTTGGCCGCCCATCACCCGGCAGAGGCGGGATTTTGTCCGGCTGATGATGGCAGTACAGGAGTTTGGCCGCCATCCCGACAGAGACGGGATTTTGTCCCGGCTGATGATGGCAGTCAGGGTTTGGCCGCCATCCCGACAGAGGCGGGATTTTGTCCCGGCTGATGATGGCAGTCAGGGTTTGGCCGCCATCCCGGCAGAGGCGGGATTTGGTCCGAGCTGATGATCAGGCAATCAGGGTGTTTGGCCGCCAATGCGACCGACAAAGGCGGGATATTTGTCCCGAGCCTGAAATTGATGCAGTCAGGGTTTGAGGCCGCCATCCCGGCAAGAGGCCGAAGGATTTGGTTTCCCGCCATGGATGATGTGACAAGTCAGCCGCGCTTTGGCCGCCATCGCGGCAAGACGGGATTTGGTTCCGGCCTGATGATGGCAGTCCAGGGTTTGGCCGCCATCCGACAGTAGGCGGGATTTTGTTTCACCGCGGTGATAGGCAGTTTGGGGTTTTGAGCACCGCATTCACCGGCAGAAACGGGATTTGGATCCCGGTTGATGAATGGCGATCAGGGTTTGGCCGCATCGGACCAAAAAAGAGACGGGATTTGGACTCGGTTGCCTGAATGGGCAGGCCAGAGGTTTGGCCGACATCCGACAAGAGGCGGGATTAATTGTCCCAGAGCTGATGATGTTTCAGTTCACTAGGGTTTGGCCGCCATCGCCGGCGCAGACGTCGGGATTTGGTCCGGCTGAATGATGGCCAGTCAGGGTTTAGCCGCCATCAAGCGCTCCTGGCCAGAAGGCGGGATTTTTGTCCGGCTGAATGATGGCAGTCCAGGGTTTGGCCGGCCATCCCGGCAGAGGCGGATTTGGACCGTGCTGAATGAGTGGCAGTACAGGGTTTAGAACCGCCCATCTCCCGGCAAGAGACCGATGGATTTGGTCCCCGGCTGCATGATGGCCAAAGTCAGGGTTTTAAGCCGCCACATCAGAAAACTACCGGCCAGCACGGGCCGGCCGCCCCGACCGCCGCCCACGGCAGAATACATAAGCAGGTGGAAAATCTCCGCCCAGCTTTACCAGTGTGGTATTTGGCGCGGTGGCCGTCTCATTTGAATGCCGACACATAGACCATTTGTGTGTTTGGGAATAAATGACCGTGTCGGAGAAAAGACCAACGTTCTAGAAGCTTGAACACAATTTGGCGAGACTCGTATGAAATATTTCCCTCATTAAATCCTTGTCATGCATATAGATGGGAGCGGCAGCGTGGACTGAAAAAAGAACATGGACCGGGACGGTCTGAGCAACTAGAACGCTTCATGAAGACTTAACAGCACTGTAATCTACCACGATTAGCACTATTTTATTACATATGGGTAAAGTACTGATGAGGGAATTTCATAAATTTACCATACATTTGAGTTCCTTCTGTTGACGAACATATTCGCTGGAGACGCTTACCATTTAGTCATGAGGGGTCACGAGGTACGAACTGTCGATGAAAGTAAGCTCAATACACTACACATAGCTCATATAGTGTCATGCTTGCCGGCACTGCCCAGTGCCTACCCAACACATTCAGATCACTATGAGCAGTAGGTACTCGGCATCTGACACCGCCAACACGATGACACCGCGCACACGAGACACCGGCTCAGACTCACCCAGAGCGATGTCAGAGTCATGACAGGGGTAAAAAGGCGGCGAGGTGGGTGGTGGGAGAACTCGAAGGGACACCCACGAGGCACACGAGGCACACGTCCCAGAGCGATGTCAGCCGGCACCGTGCAGTGCCCGTAATTGGATATCTGCTGACAGATCACTGATAGATAGCCAACTCACATTCCTATTAGCGCAAACATCTTCATGGCATGGTGTGAGCGACATCGCGGGAGATGAGGGGCCGACTGGACGAGCTCGCGCATTACATCATCGCATCCGCACAATGGCACCTTTCCCAGAACTAAAGCCGTCTATATCTTTCCGCTCGACCGTGGCTTTTCTTCGTTTGTGATCCATACCACTGTCCAGCGGCAGCGCATAACGTCTCTCTCTCTCTCTCTCTCTCTCTCTCTCTCTCTCTCTCCTCTCTCTCTACCACCGACTCTCTCTCTCTCTCTCTCTTCCCTTCCCCCAATCTCGCCAGCTTCCTTGTCTGTGGGGAGACAGAGCGGGACCGGGGGTCGTCCGCGGTAGACCGGGGGTCGCTACCGACGCCGACAGATCCCTGAAGTCAAACCGCAGCCTACCGAGAGTGGCCCCGGCGGCGGCATATTGCCGCTTAGTGGGAGCGTCACCGGCCGGCGGGCGTCATTCGTCGTCATCGCTCGGCCGGCGTGTCGTCATCGCTCGGGCGGTGTGTCCTGCCGCCGTGCGCGTCCCCCGCCGTCCCCCGCCGGCCGTCGTCGTCCATCATCAGGTCCGTGGCGGCCCACCAGTCTCCAGTCTCCAGTCTCCAGTCTCCGCCGCCGCCGGGCCGCCGAGCCTGCCGCCACGCCCGGATGGCAGGCTGCGCCGGGAAATTGCCGCAGCAGCGCCGCGTCTGTGACTGAGGCGCACCGGACATGGGCGGACCATCAATTGGAAATGGAGCTTCGCCGAGGACCAGCATCAGTGGAGCTTCGGTTCTATTTAGCCGGAGATAAATCGTGTTCCACGGAGGAGTATTCAGAGATTGCATTTCAGTCAATTTCATTGGGCGGAGATGAACTACCGACCCTGAATGCTTAGGAAACTCGTAAAACGCTG
>VOPJ01008207.1:0-15369 GCA_014673585.1 Semibalanus balanoides
GTGGTGAGAGATGTGTGTGAGTTGCTGCGTCTCGGACGTCAGGCGTGTGACGGTGGACCGATGGGCCTCAGCCGGTCATCACTGGTTATCAGACCGTTGGTGAGAGCTGTGTGTGGTGCTGCGTCGGGCCTGTAACCTGTGGTTGCCGCAGGCCGCTGGCTGTGTCGCCTGTCGATCTATACAGTATACACCATGCTATTAGCTAAACTGGGATGTGTATATTCTTGATATATTGGGCTCGTGAGTAATTATGTGTGAAAGACATTAACTAGCTGTCAATTTAGTTCCGGTGATCATGTTTTGTACCGTGTGAACTCCACCGTCAATTTACGCTGACTTTCTTAGCGCTAGTCAAACCCGGCTTATCTGAAGTCAATCACTGCATGTGTGCGTGAGAAGCTCTAGAAGAAGTGTGTTTTTCCAGCACCAGTGTGGGTTATGTGACGTCGGGTTCTGATATATCGTTAGTGACGTCGGGTTCTGCTGTATCGGTGGTGACGTCGGTTTCTGATGTATCGGTAGTGAGGTGGTCTCGCGGATTCGTTGGCTGGGCGGTCGTTGGTGGCGGCGGGATCACCGCTGGTCTCTGGTGGTGCCGGCGCGCCGCCAGGCTCGCACTACGGACCGGTGAGCTGGCAGACGCTCTATTTTCACACATGTATCAGTTCTGAGACGGGGTGGACGGGCCATACTTAGAGGGCCTGGTGATGGCCTGTGATCGTAGAGCATTATGGCGGCACCCCGCCCCCGCCCCCGCCCTCACTGCACGCCGCCTACCGACTCCCCCGGCCAGTGTCGGCGCCAGCCGCGACCGGACGCGTGGCCTAACCTAGTCACTGACGACAGGCTGTCTCACCGCGCGGCTTTCGTGCGACTGTGCCCTACTGTTTCTCTCCGTCTGACGCGTCCGGTGCCGGCTCGGCTTCCAATTGACCGGCAGGTGTTGTGTCGGTTCTCAGAGGCCAGCTCGGTCCGCCAGCGTCTCTTCTACCGGCCGGCTCCTCCCTCGGCACGTTCTGGCCTTCGATGTGCCGCCGGAACGCGAGCGAGGTAGCCGCGTTACCATTCCGCGGCGAAGTGGCCATTCATGTGAGGAGGTTGAACTGTCCTTCCCCAGTCGTCGTGTCTTATGCTGTGCCGACGCGGACGTGCAGAAGCTCTACCTTTATCTGTGCGGTATTCCATTGTGTGCAGCATATATGTGGTTTGAATATATTAAAGCATACTCTGTAATGGGTTATATTTGCCGGGAGAAGTTCGCTGGAGTGATATAGTGTGCCTATCTTCTTACCAGAACGTGTTGTTCTGCCATTTTGGTAGGCAGCTAAGCAGTATTTTTCAGTCGACTTGAGCGACTGAAGGCAGGTGATAGCCGGAGTCGACTTTATGACAAACGACAGGTGTGTGAGCGGGTACTTTATTGACAGACGCGCCGTGTCGTCCCTTCTCCCAGTCCCGGCCGCAGCCCAGTGACGTACAACACAGTCAGGTGGGTCGCCATAGCAACTCATGTGACGAACTCACTAACTCAACTCATGTGTCATGTGTTAGGGACAGTCCGACGCTTGCCAACTAATTGTTTTCTTTTGTTTCCACCCTACTCTGATGGTGGTTGTTAATGGTCTGCCCAACTGGGTATGTTTGCTGATGTGACGTTTCTTGATATGTCTCGTTAACGGTTTAAACGTCTCGGGATGTCGATGGCCGCCATTTGGTCCAGCAGTCCGAGCGCTAATCCCATCATCATCTCAGTTATCCTCGACGCCGATTCTCAGTTCATACCAACCGAGTCAACGAATGCAAACCCGTCCGTCCACAGTGAAAGCAGGACACTATTTATGTATATCTTACTAGATCTAAATATTATTACATATAAAGAGATGATCTTAATACATCATATAGAGATGTATTATATATCTATATCTATCTAAATGGACTCAAAATATTCGCAAGGATATCGGTGCCTCGTAGTTCAACAGTTGAATTTGGGTTGCCTTCGTGAAATATGTTACGAATAGCATGAAAACAAGTCCACTATTGTCGGCGCCCTGTCTACATACCACAACTTTCGTTCTGCACGTTTATCCAACCGTTGAGATCTACGTTCTGATGCGATGCATGTAATACAACTTCTGAGTAAAGTACAGCCATGAGCTCTGGTTTCGGGATATACATCAAGCGCTCTAGACGTCTAAAGGCACGAAACATAGAC
Source organism: Semibalanus balanoides (assembly GCA_014673585.1). Lineage (NCBI taxonomy): Eukaryota > Metazoa > Arthropoda > Thecostraca > Balanomorpha > Balanidae > Semibalanus > Semibalanus balanoides. The sequence goes on from VOPJ01008207.1 coordinate 2,213, forward strand.
TTTGAAGGTACGGTGCTCCCGATGTTGGAGACGAGGATGCGTTATGTAACTAACAAACAGTTGCATACCTTAGTCACTGTCATAATCGTTTTTCCTTTGGAGTCTTAACCCACCCTGCAGGCCCGTGCATCCCTCATGTGATTTATGGCCCCCTCAGTTTTCGCAATAGCGGAAAGAAACGGCGCCGCCAAATTTTGCACAGCTGTTTGGGCACCAATTACCCACACTTTGTCAAAGTTTTGACCTCAGGTCAGGTCACGTCAAGTGGCATTGCCTTCCAAAATGTTTGTGATCATGCCAAAGCCACAGTCTTTGTCCGAGAGATTTGAAACTTGCAGGATTCCATAGGGGCATAAGTACCTACAGGCATACTTGTAGGCTAAATATATACCTGTAGGCTACAGGTATATATTTTTATATTTTGTGTATCGGTGACCTAAGGTCAGGCCAATTTCCTGACCTCCCCTATTATAAGTGAGCGGGAAAATATACAAATGCTTCCTTTTCAGATAATTTGCATTGTATCACGCCAATTATTTCAGAATCATGCTATTTTAGCTCATTATTGATGACCCAGGTGCAATTGTTGCCCAGTGATCTCTGCAAAGTCACCTGAGGTCACCTGCGGTCATCAGCAATGTTTTGCTAATAACTCTTGATAGAATAAAGATAGAGACGATCGGATGATAGCAATATGCTTGTCTCGTCAAGCCGCGTCGCCTCATATTCAACATGATCTAAGATGATCTACCTTGGTCACCAAATGCCATTTTTATTTACGAAAAACAGCTTTGCCAAACATAACCTTTTTTACCTTTGAAGAACTCCGGAGCTTAAACTTTTGATCAAATCTTAAATCTGAGGTCATGTTGGCGATTGCATTTTTCGAGAGCTTTCATTTTTTTTCTGTTGTTCCTAGCTATCATAGCTTCCGATATATTTGGGGGTTTCTGGAGCGAAGTCCTAAAACCGGAAAATCTGACATGACATCTGGTGACCTCAATATTTACCATGACCTAATACAAGACAATTACTTTCGATAGAGCTGTCTCGAGCTATCTAACGACGTTTTTGCTTGAGCGCTACTCAGCGTTAGTTTTAATATATCTACGGGGCGGAATTTCCCCCCTTGCAGTTTTCGGGTTTTTCGGCGCGAACCCCCTGCAGTCGTTAAGAGGAATCATAGGGTACAGCTGTCATTGGATGTCAGTCCAATACATATTTGTAACCAAACTCAACGACGAATAAATCAGCGAAATCCCTACACAAAAACGCATCATGTGCAACAGGCGATCGAGGTCTTCAAGTTAATTCGACGCTGAAAACATTAATCCAAACAACAGCTGAATCGTCATCGTCTTAGTGTCCTGCACTTGAATGTTGTCTTGCCGTAACCTATTATGTCAGTGATTTAACTTAACGATCATTTGTGTAAGGCGGCTATTCTTATGCATTATCTGAAAATATTAGTTATGCAGGATATCACAAAAAACATCCGCCCGTTTCGGTTTCGATAACTGAGCAGCCCGGGCAATGCACAGCTCGCATTTCCAGCTTAGACGTCGGGTCGTCAGTGAAACCCACTAACCGGTACAACTCATCCATCATGCCCGTATAAAGCTGTGACGGTGTCGTGTGTCTGTCAGTTAAAAGCAACAGGGTTTCGTGTTCGTTATCTCAGAGTCACACTGTTTGCGCTAGATATATAGCTAACAAGATGTTGGGTCGGTGTATTAAAGGAATAGTTCACCGTTTTACATTGGGTTTTCGAGTTGAGATAGGCCAAGTTGTGGGCCGCATGCTCGAAAAGACTTCCTGACGCTTTACATTCAAAGAAAAACCTATTTTTATATTAATTATTCAGTCTAAAAAGTCAACCGGGGTATACCCGGTAACTCCACATCGCTGAGGGCTTGATTATTTGCTGATTGTGACGCATGATTATGACGTAGAGGATTGAAGTTAAGACATGGGAAAAGTTTTGATAGAAACACTTAGTGTGGACTGGCAAAAAAAATATGTTTCAGTACCTCATTTCCTGTATTGCAAGAATAAACTTTTGTGAGGATTTATGGTGATTTTGATGCTTTTAATCGTCTATTAACGTATTCTCAAGTAACATTCTCAGAAGATTATTAGACGTTACCTAGTCTTACAGATGGGCCGAAAATCCGTTTCAACTGAGCTTGCTTCCTTAGTGCCATGGGTTTCAGGATAATTACCGTTCACTACACTGATTATATGCAAAAGAATACTTGATAATTTGTCGTAATTGAATACATGGTTAGCTAAGTTGACATATTTAAACACAACTTCACGTCCATATAGATGACCACCGGAACTTCTTTGGATAAACACAAATAACGGCAGAAGAAATTGTATCTTTGCCGTTCTGTTTTCTGTTGATTAACAAGATATAATAATTTTTTCCTCGTCGATTTTGCCAAATAATAAATTATAAGGACGTATTTGACTTCGAATTAACTCCTGTGTTCTAAGAAGTGTTTGCATTCTCCATGTCAACAAAGTTATTAGGCAAGTACTGTCTTGTCATGCGCCACGTCCTTCCAAACTCGAATGACGTTTTGATGGAAATACGTGCTTGCTAAGAAAGTGATTTCGATTACTTTGAGGAAAAATATGAAATATCACCAAATATTGAACATTTTTAATTTCTTTTTGCGCGTAAATATATTTCTTGTTACTAGTAAGTTGATACGTTATTTTTGCTTCTCTTCTATTTTTAGCTTTTTCTCATTTTTTTCAAGTGAACTATTCCCTTTAATTACTATACCATTTGGATATTAAATGAGCATTGTTTGCTGTACTTAAGTGATGCGATTGGATTGAGATTGTAGGCCTCCATGCATTGCTGTTTGTGTGTATAAGCAGACCGATGTTGTGATAAGTGTATTTCATTTAGTGGAGCTGTTGGTGAGTGATTCGCACTAGCGTTTGACATATGAGATACGCAGTATGTGTCTGACACCGTTTGTGAACAGCCTGTTGATTGCCTGAGAAATTATACTGAATTCCGGTGTTACCATATCCGGTTAGCTTTTGCTGATCGGCTTGAATAGCGACACTTTTCCAGCTAAGACGACACTTCCCAGCACAGCTGCAGCCGCGCTACTGTTCATGACCAGCGCGCTACTGTTCATGACCAAGGTGTACCGCCTGCGACTAAGACCGGCTGAAAATGAGCCACCGCTCTGCGTCCCGGCACAGTGAGCGAACAATGCCGTCTGTCAGTGATACAAAGCCTTTGCTTTATCGTACTGACTCTGCGGCGCTATCCACTGGCCGCACAGGCCAGGCGGTCACACTGTGCGCCTGATCTGGCGCTCACACTGTGCGCCTGATCTGGCGGTCACACTGTGCGCCTGATCTGGTGCTCACACTGCGCGCCTGATCTGGCGGTCACACTGCGCGCTTGATCTGGCGCTCACACTGCGCGCCTGATCTGGCGGTCACACTGCGCGCCCGGTCTGTACGGCGATGATCTGCAGTGGATCGATCGACTGCTCCGCCCTCTGCTCGGCCCGTCGCGTCACACCGGGCTCTGTTCGGCCGGGGATACCTGGCCGGATGGTACACCGTTCACACGTCCCGGCAGACCGGCGGACCTCCTGTTCCGCTCACCAGACGAACTCAGCAGATTTGTGACGCCTAGCTGTGCCGACAGCCGACTGCTCCGCCTCCGTGTCTGTCCTGCCGACCCGCGGTGTCGCGTCTCCTCAGTGTCGTGTGCAGGAGGAGGGGACATGGGTGGGCTGCGCTGCGTGCGAGCCCAGGTGGTCACTGCCTGCCGGTGCCTTGCCAGTCTCCGCCAGCGCCACCGGGCGGCCCTCCTCTTGGCGCGCTGCATGAAGAACTCGGCCAGCAGCGCGGCCAGCCCGGCCGCGTATCCGGCTGCCAGCAGCATGAAGGCGCCCTGCAGGTGGTACACGGAGATGGCGACGAAGCGAGTGGCGTCGTCGGCGCTGCGGCTGGTCGGCCGTCGTCTGCGGCCCATGGCGGCGCGGCGCTCCCGTGTGTCGTGCTCCCACTTGCTGATGAGGCCGGCCTCGGCCAGCTGCTGCATCAGAGAGTCGAACTTGTGCACGTACGGCGCCGACGGACGGAATCCCCAGCCGTAGTTCTGCCGGAGAGAGAGATGGGTGGATGATGACTGCACCTGAAAATGGTTCCTCTTACGAAACAATGCTATACAATCACGGGAGTGACGAGTAGGAGCGTATTTTCCAACTTCGATGGATCCTCAGTTATTCAAGGAAAAACGATCTATGCGACACAAACAAACTATTGCAGTCGAATCTGCGCTGTCCGTGATAAAGTCCTGTCATTTGTCGTACCTCTGGTGAGAAACTCTCGCGGGACATGTGGACGAGCGGCTGTCCCCGCTGGTCCGAGTACTCCTCGGCGATCTCCGTATCCAGGTTCGACTTCCAGGAGATGTAGGCGTACCGCTCGCGCACCAGCTTACGGAACGACTCGGAGGTGTTGTGGAACTGCATCTCGGCGAACAACCGCTGCAAGTGCAACGGCATGGTCACGCGACTACTTTGCGACGAACCATTGCTTCGTCCTGCGTACACGGCTGGGGTCAACAGCTCGGCGTTTGTTAATGGCAACCACTCTTATCTCGGAGCATCCATGTGTAATCTAAGGCTGTGTTCTGACCCGTCGATTCCCGCGGGGATTCTGGGAATCAGTAGAAAAGTGCTTTCTACCGATTCCCGAAGCAACGAGGTAACAGGAATATCAATGTATAGACATTGATTTTACTCTACATTTTTACTCTACCGGGCATTTTACTCTACCGAACTGCGGTAGAGTAAAATGCGGCCGGGTGATTTCCAGGGAATTCCCAGCTGGGATGTGACCGGTCAGAACCAGGGCTTGCGATCGGTCGGTTGTCAGGTACTCCGACTTCCGACTCCGACTCCGACCCTGTCCGGAGTCGACTCACCGACTCCGACCCGACTCCGAGATCGACCCGACCTTACAACCCAGGCCCCGCTGGAATAGCCGAGCTCTAACGCCATCCCAATTGCTTATATCTTGAAACATCGGTTGTAGATATCGTCCCCAGATTTGTTATATACGCATGGCCTATAAATTCATCATTTTTCAGAAAAATAAAGTAAGTTAATTTGGGAGTAAAGCATTTATGATTCTTGCAACACCATTTAACGAAAAAAAAGACATACGTGTATGCAAAATGAGCATGAAATTTTAAGTTCACGATCTTGTTTAATGGCACATGCTTCTGTAGAGGACGCGGCATATAATCGAAGAGCAAACGCAAAATATATTTCAACTCTAATTGCCGAAGTTAGCAATAACGGAAAAACCGCGTTTGATAGGACCAAAAGTAGGCTACTGCCAGTACTGGTCGGTAAAAGTTGGAACGCTTAAACTTACTTATACTTATATAAGTACGGAATTAAGAAGTGCCACTTAGCCGCACGGACGAGCGGTACACCAATTCTGAGCTTCTTCAGCAAGATTCTCTTCTTCAGTCGTTTATGTCAACGTCTTAAAGGGAAATAATGACTTTTTTGTTAGCAACAAATTTCTTACTCCGCCTTCCGTTTGTGGTACAGCATGATTTAATTTAATTTAAGAATTCAATAAAATAATTCCTTCTAAGGGTTGAATTTTTTACAATTAAAAACAAGTAACCCCAAGCTAAGGAACACGGTGGGGGCCACGGGGGCCATGGCCCCCTCACTTTTGTCAATTGTGTGTGCTAAAATCACAATTTTAGCTTTTTCAATAAAAATTAAAAAGGCGCAACAGATCCGCGAGGACGAAAGGCAGCTCAAAACTGCATGAAATCCCGTGTAGGGGATCGAGCTCCTCAAGACGAGATTGAAGTTTCGCTGGCCCCCTCACCTTTTGTCATGTTCCTACGGCTTTTGAACAAACAATATACTTCATTTGGAAACTCATGACCAGTGTTACTGGTTTTTCCCATCAACCTTGAAGCGCGCCGTATCTGGCGCCGTGTTCAAATTTATTCAACGCTGGACAATGTCCGTGAAACAAATCCCCGACACTAAATTAAGATCAAGTGGGTCGTTGTCCATAATCACATGCATCGATGAGATTCTGATGTAATTTCCCGACTCCCGTTGTTGCATTGTTTGTTATTTTGTTGGGGGAAAATGACTATTCTTTCATGATTACATAAATATTAGTGTTATATACAACCAGAAACAACTATCAAATTCCTAATGGTTCATTTTGTTTGTTTTTAAATTGAGGCCGCAAACCCTAAAAAAAAAAGACCGCCCAAAACCGCATCGTTTAACTAGACTAACTTTGGTTACCTGTTGTCATGGTTATTAAAAAGAGGATATACGGACATATAATCACAATCATAGAGACAAAATACACTTTCCAATTCATTTCATTTAAAAAAGGAAATGTCCGCAGTTTGATAAGGACAAAAAGTACTTGAAAGCACCTTGTAAGTACCGGTCCGTTTAAAGCTAGGAACGCTTATTAACTTTAAATTGCAATATCTTTCGAAAGGGAAGTTTATATGCAAAAGGACGATTTTACAAATACATTTTTGTCTCGTTTGGTCGATTTTCCAAGTGATAACCTCCATTTTTGTGGGAAAATGTGATATTTCCCTTGAGCAACTTTACTTGAAATAGTCAATATACGTGGTTGGTATTGTTTGTCGAGCGTCAGGAGAATAACTCCATTTTTTTGTGGGAAAGGTTAATATTTTTTTTAAAAGAGAGGAAACACTTATTTAGCTTGACAAGCTTAATTTGCTTGTAAGGCCGATAAACGATTGGTTTACCAATCTACCGATTTCTTATATTCGTCCAGCAAAATTCCTTGGAGTGGCAATTTTGACCTCGACCGAAGCATCCGTTGAGTATACGGAGTTGTCCTCTATTAACGTCCCATGGTAAATACTGAATCATCACATTATTAGTAACATATTCAGGGTATGGGAAAAATAACTAAGTAAAAATTCGAAGACTTCAAAATTTCATCGCCACTGGGATTCCATTACAAATGCTTCTGAAAGTACGCATGCCTATAAAAGTGCCAACACTTGCCAGCCGGATCCGAGTCGTCAAAATTGTACGATCCCCGACCCGACTTTCGACTCCGGCCAAAACTAGACCGACTCCGACCGACTCCGACTCGACTCACGACTCCGACTCCGCACCCTGGTCAGAACACAGCCTCAAGTGGCCAGCCCGAGCAAGACTGCGCTGTTCAGCGTGTTGTTCGATCGATAGCGGTGACACTCTCATGGGCTGTGTCCCAGTGCGGTGCTTAAGCAGATACTATTTCGCGATTACAGATGCAGTTTATATGGAACAGCGGTCCCCATGGGATCCGTGTGCCAGGTTTAGACGGCACGCCACTGGACTGGCCCCAGACTGAGTGACCGATGTGACACGTCGGTGCGGCCGATTTAACCCTATTACTGTCGGGGGGGGGGCGCGAATCGGCCCCCTTTGACGTTTTTTTTTGCGTAAGTTCATTCATAACTTAATCCAAATCTTTAAACTTGCTGACTTTTCTAAAATTGTCATTGCGCTGAATGGTGTGCTTTTTTATCCAAATTTAACTCATAGGAGGGGGCCCAAGGAATTTTTAAGGGGACCGTGTTTCGGCCATTTTACACACAACTTGACATGGTTTAAGCACTCGTGTAGAGTTGTGTGTTTGAAGGGAAGTGTTTTAGCGAAAAACATAAGATCGTAGAGAATTATTTTCTTTCAATGGCAATCCAAAGTTTCAAAATTTTGAAATTTTGAAATCCAATTTTTTTTACATATTTTTTTCTCAAAATGATAATTTTTTTGTTTTCACAGGTTTAACAAAACGCGAATACATATAAGAGAAATCATGTCATAAATTATAGTTGGAAAGTTCAGGGCGATATCTAAATATTTGATGACCTGATGTCAGGTCAAATGCTAACCTTCCAATATAAATATATGGCGAAAAATGATAAATAAGTGTTAAACTCATTTTATCATTCCAATTATCTCAGTAACATGTCATCTTAGGCCATTCTCGATGACCAGGAGGATTTTTTTTAGTCTGTGACCTTTTAAAAGGTCATTTAAGGTCACGAACACCTTTTTATCAATAACTCGTGACAGAAACACTATAGAGACTCGCAAATGGTCTCAAAACGTTTGTATTGTCAATACGCATCTTTTGATACGCTGATTGACCGACTTATTTCACCCTGACCTTGACCTTGACCCGGGGTTAAATTTTCGATTTGACAAAATGTGTATGATTCGGACCGCAATGATGAGCGAAACACGATGGTATCAAAATATTTACTTTATTTGTTTTAGATAAAAAGTTATCAAATGAACAAACGTTTGCTGAAAAAAAAACATTTGTTGACCTCTACAGCCCAAACTATTAACCTGGGGTCATTTCTGAGGCCATGGTGGCGAAAGACTGAATTAAAAATGCTTTGCAGTACAATTTCGGATTCCTCCTAGCTGCCATAAATTTCGAGATAATGGCAAGGTTTCCTGAAGAAGAAGAAAAAATGTTTCGGCAAATATGACTTGTGATGACGTCACTTGACCTTGAAGACAGTGACCCAAGGTCACCAAATTTTAACAAAATAAATTTCATTGTCAACCCTAACCACATAAAAAGTTGCATGTTTCTAGCTCCTGTGGCAGCCGAGATCTGAAGGGGCCGAATACGCCCCACCCCCGACAGATTCGTATACTTCTGATCCCTCCAGGAATAGGGTTAAACGTCAGACGCTCGTCAACCCTAAACACTATGCTAGTTGACTTTGCGTGCATGTATATCTGGAGCGCTTTAGCTTCCGAGTATCACAATACCGGTTCAATACTTCTGTTACGTTCCGTTTTAACATCACGTTGCTTTGTGTCGAATCTCATAGAACGTTCGGTAAGATTGAACAAACGCTCCAATTGCATTTATCAAATGCACATAAAAGTAGTCATAAACGTTTTTTTCACAATTGGAACATGCCATTAGGATGGTATTGGTGAGTAAAACCGAAAATGGACTAAAATAATCATATTTGTCGACAGAATGAGAAATGTCAGCTTTGGATAAATAAATCCACAATAATCCTGATTAACAATACATTGTCCGTTGCAATGTAACGCATTATTTTATAATAGCACTGTTCACTTTGTAGCAGGGTACCTACCTACTTGGTATGCGGAACAATCAAGCATAACGTTGTTTGGATGCGAAAGCAAGTGGCATCAATCAACTCAATTGGTCAGTGGTAATCTCAAAATGAATCCAATGGTACTCGTCTGACGAGCAACGTTTCACGTTAATGTCGGTTTTAAGCATTACGAGAAACTAATGCTGTCGCTTCTTGACTTACTTAACATTTCTATCGTTTGCATTTCATTTATACACCATGCAAGAGCAAATTGTTTTCCACCTGGTTTGTCAATAACGACTGTATTGTCGCAGCGGGAGTTGTGATAATTGGTGTACCTTGCCACTACGCCGTGCGGTTACAAGCTGAATTATAGGTGCCGAGTGCGCCCGTAGCGAGCTCGACTTAACAACCGATCAGTCACGTCAACTGTCGTGCAGTGTCCAGTGAATGGAAAACATCACATAATCGAGTCCAAGTCACATTTGAGGGGAGATACCGCGATAGATAACAGTCGAGCCTGAATTAATAGTTGTTTGCGATGCGAATAGCTGTAATAATTAACCCTATTCCGTGCGGGAGCAGATTCTGCCCTGGGCCAGTGGTTTTTCGCTTGCCGCTTCGAAACCATTTGGCCTTGTAGCGTCTTGAAATTTGGTGACTTTCCTAGAATGGAATGACGCGTGTTGTATGAAAACTTTGACAAAATCGGCTGCCAGGCTTATATTTTTGGGATGGTGTTACCAACGCAGTTGTGCGGCGCATACTTCCTTCGTAGTTTGCGATGCAATAAATGCGTCAGAAACGATGTCACTGCAATACACATAATAAATACTCGGATTTTACATATTTTTGGGCAGAGGCGTACTCAGGTATATAAAATGAGAGGCGAAACCCTCCGTCAAATAAGGTCCTACTTAAAATAAGTAAGATGATAAAAAGCGTTAGCACATGGTGGCCCTTCTCCCACGATGTATACCTGAATCCGCCTATGCGCAATACGTAACATTTAAAAATTACAGAAATATGACCACATGTAGCGGTCATATCGTCCCAAACACTCACGAACAGCATATTTATTATCAGAAAATCACCCGATTCTACATTCTCTGAATACGCCTATGATTTTTTTCCTTGTCCTTCTAACATATTGAAGACCAGTACAATGCAAGCTCAAAACGTTTTGGGCATGAAAATCGATCGAACCACATGGCCACAATAATCTTTAAAAAAATACAATATTTGTTTTGTATTTTTTTCCCCTGTCACCCATTTTGCACCAAAAAATACATTTCGGGGTCCGAAATCTTGTGATGACGAATAGAATGGTGGTTGTCCCATCGAACTCGACCTAGCGGTTTTCGAGATCTCTGGTTGGGGCCAGAATCTGTCCCCCCCCTCGCAGCCACGTTAACGTTATTATAACCGCCAGCACGGAATAGGGTTAAAGAACGGTAAAACAAGTGTAGGTACTAGGTATCCATCGGACTGTTCTCCTGCCTCACCTTGTATACGGAGACCTGCGAGGTCTGGAAGAGGGTGAAGTCGGAGCCAAAGCCGTCACTGAGGCCCCAGGAGAAGCCGCTGGACGCCAGCGCCTCCAGCGTGTTAATGTTCTCGCTGAGAGATGGCACCGTCATCATGGCCACCAGGGAGGACTTGTAGGCCGTCAGGATGATGATGCAGTACAGCCACCACCAGCCCAGGAACGTCTGTGACCACGCCGTGTTACCGGCGGTGGTTAGTGGATAGATGCAGGGGCAAAAAGCTGGTAAAACAGTGAACAGTCGAACAGTTGTCAATATGCACCCAAAACAGTCCATATGCATAATGCACCCATCGCATATCTTGTAAATCATGCTGAGTTTTATTACGGTCAAACACCACCTCGGCCGGCGGTATGCCAGTCAGCCGACCAGCTCCAGTCTGACTCGGGTCTGCCGGGCCTTGCCCAAAGCTGTCTGTACAATACGAATTGCCTGCAGTTCGAATGATTGGACTTCCGCAACGGATGAGAAATAGGGTCATTATGTCCACGCATTGTCCATCGAGAATGTGAGCAGAGCCTGCAGAAGCCTGTCAATATTCGGTTTAAGCTTAGTGAAATTGAGATTAACTGACCGCGTTTACCAATTTTGGGTGTCATGTAATGATCCTCCCTTCTGGATATGCTTAGCTAATGAGATTCCATTGCAGTACGTTGTCGGTAAGTTTGCCCAGTCGTTTTCCAGGTAGACTGTACCGCAGTGCACGTGTGCGGATAGACTGCACTGCAGTGCACATTGCATTGGTAGACTGTACCGCACAACGCATTGTATTGGTATACTGTACCGCACAGCACTATGTTCCAGCGTTTACGCCGAACACCGAGTGTCTCACCTGCGCGGCGGTCGAGTTGACCGGCAGTCGACTCGTGGCGTTCTCACACATGGCTGCGTACGAGTTGAGGATGGAGAGGCTGACGGTGAAGCGACGCTCGGGGTGCGGGTGCAGCCGAGTGAAGCCGAACGCCGCCAGACCGGCCAGCGCCACGGACGCTATGGTCACCAGCCAGAGCGGCAACTGAGGCCGGAGAGCGAGGAGACTGAATCCAAGCATTATGACAAGAGGAACGGCAGTCTTACACATGCGACGAGTGATAGTGGTGTAAGACTGAAAAAAACCCAAGTCATGTCTGATCCAAAGTCTGATCAAATATGACAATGTTGACCGAAAAGTGTTCGACAAGTCCAAGTCCACAGTAACACATGCGTGATATTATTTCTCATTTATAGTATACAAGTAAATATGTTAGGATAATGATTGCAAATTTTGTGAAAATAATGATATGCTTAACGCTTAATCTGAATGGGCCAAACTGGGCGTGGGCATGGTCCTCAATATGATTAATTTGACTCGGCTTAGTCTGGACATGGGCTTGGTGCTCAATGTTCATGGGCCTGGGCTGGGCTGGCGGTTGGTGGGCCCATGACGAACTATGATCTGGAGACGGGCAGCCACTGTGGCACGGTCTGTAAGGTGCCGACTCACTTTTGAACGGTCGGAAGATGGAGAGCCACTGTGGAACCGGCTGAGCCAGTCCCGTGACGAACACAAACGTGTCGATGGCGTAGATACGTGTGAAGCGGATCGCGCTGACCCGGTTATGCAGCATGGTCATCACCAGGGTGAAGTCGGTGCCGTTGTCGGCGGCCAGCTCTCCTATGATGCCGGTCCAGCGACCGTCCTCTCGCTGCACCCTGCACGCATAACAGCAGAGTAACGGCAGTAACGGCATAACGGCATAACAAGGCATAGTAAGAGTAACGCATAACGGCAGAGTAACGGCAGTAACGGCATAACGGCATAAGAAGGCATTATAAGAGTAACGCATAACGGCAGAGTAACGGCAGTAACGGCATAACGGCATAATAAGGCATACTAAGAGTAACGCATAACGGCAGAGTAACGGCAGCAACGGCATAACGGCATAAGAAGGCATAATAAGAGTAACATATAACGGCAGAGTAACACCAGTAACGGCATAACGGCATAAAAAGGCATAATAAGAGTAACGCATAACGGCAGAGTAACGGCATAACAGCATAATAAGAGTAACGCATAACGGCAGAGTAACGGCATAATGGCATAATAAGAGTAACGCATAACGACAGAGTAGAGGTGGCAGCAGGGGTGTAGGTTACTATTCAATTGGAAGGCTTTCAGCCCTCCCTCCCCCCACACTTGGACGAGGAAGTGGGTCAAATCCGGTGAGAAATATATATTTTGTGGATTTGTATGGTACTTTAAGCGATTTTTCCCTGCTCAGCCCCCCCCCCCCACACACACACACTTTTCTGGAAAAGCTACGTCCCTGGGTGGCAGGCTGGTGAATAGTGTCAACATCAGCTGATCATTCAGTCAAGCCTAACCAAGTAGGGGAGCTATTATATTGAACTAAGCAATGATTTGAACAACGATTCAAGCAGATGAATATAGCGACATGCGGAAG
>VOPJ01008208.1:0-14464 GCA_014673585.1 Semibalanus balanoides
GTGACTTTTTCTTCTGCGCATTCCTACGATTTTGGACTAGAGGTCCGCCAGCTATCTGAAGTTGGCGGAGATCCATAATCGGAGCCCGTCCACGTGCGCACGTGCCGACCGACTTCAATTCCGAGTTCCGACTCATGCGGGCCGCTCCAAACTCATGCATTTGCCTGCTCACAAAATATCAGATCGATCGGTCCAGCAGTTTCTGAGATCTGGGTGCGGCATTTGGTAGTCGCACGTACGCACGTGCCAACATATACAATTGTTTACTTGCGTGCAAGTGTTGCCAGTACCAGTGCATGAAGCTATGCACAGCCAATCGCAAGTCAATATAGCCGATACTTTGTGAGATATTGACCACCAAATGTGAGGGCACCAATTTACGCCCCTTTTGCATTTGTCACGTGCTCGCAGTTGCTCATCGTGGGATAGGAGCGCCAATGGTTGGTGCCACAATAGTGCAAGTTGGTCCCATTTCCTATCCACACGCCGTTTCTGGTACCCACAGCTAAGCAACGTTTCTCGAAAAACGAAGCTCCAAACCGCAGGTACCCATAAGGGTAACCATTTTTACACTCCCTTTCTTGCCCTTGTCACCGCGCTCACGTTGCATATGCGGTTGGGTGCGAGCTACGAAAGGGCAAATATGGAAGGCCGCGTATTCATTACTATCCGACACCGGTTTTGGTACCCGTAGGCTCGCAACCGGTTCTCGGACACGAATCTTCCAGGGTTAGGTCCCCTTCAATTGTTTCGATGCCTACCCGTGCTGGCATCCTTTGCCAACCCCGCACGGTGCCACCACAAAAGGCACGTAGCCTCCTATGGCGCCATCTTTCACAAAGTTGATGCACACGGGGTCGCAACATGTGACCTGTAGGCCCCAGAAATCCCTATTTCGGAAGTGCCTCGCAGCACGTGCCACGTGCAATCTGCACCCCTGGAAAGGGCAAAATCACAAATCCGCCTGACGTGTCTACACATCCCGGAAAATTTGGTGCCTGTGCCGCGCAACGGTTTTCCTGCTAGCGGCCAGAAACCTTGTAAAAACCAACCAACCAACAGACAGACGGAAATGAAAAGCTAGCTGCCAGCTTTAGTCCCCGTGAATAAAAATCTCCGGAATGCGGAAGAAAACTCAAATGCTAAAGCAGTGTTGATTTTTCGTCTGGTGCATTCCTTAGATTTTGGACTAGAGGCTCCGCCAGCTATCCAAAGTTGGCGGAGATCCAAAATCGTAGCCCGTCCACTGCGCACATCATTATCTTCTCCTCGTGCCGAGCCGACTTTCGATTACGACTCATGCGGGTCTGTCCCAAAAGTTATGCATTTGCGCTGCTTCACAAAGAATATCAGACGATTGGTCCAGCAGTTTCCGAGATCTGAAAAGCGGCAGTCGCACGTGCGCACGTGGCCAACATATACATTGTGTTACTGCCGTGCCATGTTGCGAGTACCCATGCATGGAAGCTATTGCAGCCATGCGCCAAGTCAATCAAGCCACTTACTTTGGAAGAGTATTGCACCACCAAATGTTAGGCCCAATTTTACGCCCCTTTTGCATTGTCACGTGCTCGCGAGCTCAATCGGTGGGATAGAACCCATGTGTGCCCCACATAGTGCCAAGTTGATCCGCCATTCCTTTATCCCACACGCCGATTTCTGGTTACCACAGCTAAGCAACGCTCTCGCAAAAAGAGCTCTAACCGCAGGTCCCCCAGGGATACCATTTTACACCCCTCTGCCCTTGTCACGCGCTCCGTGCATATCGGTTGGGCTTGCGAGCTTACGAAATGACAAAATAGGGAAGCTTGGTTCCATTACCCTATTTGCACACCGATTTGGTACCCTAAGCCGCCACCGTTCTGGACATTGAATCCCTCCGCGGTGGGAAGTCCCTAAAATTGTTTCGATGCCCCGTGCTGGCGTTCCAATGCACCCTGCACCGTCCGCCACCCACAAAAGCACGTAGCCTCCTATGCGTGACCATCTTTTTCGGCAAAGTTTTTGATGCCACCGGGGTCGGCAACATTGTGACCTGTAGGCCACAGAAATTCCTAGTTTCGGAAGTTGCCTCGCAAGCACGTGCCACGTGCAGATACTGCCACCCCTGGAAAGGGCAAAAAGCACAAATCGCCGGACGGTCTACACGATCCCGAAAATTTGGTGCCTGTGCCGCGCACGGTTTTCCCGCTAGCGGCCAGAAACCTTGTACAAACAGACGGAAATGAAAATGCTGCCTGCCAGCTTTGGTCCCCGTGAATAAAATCTCCGGAATGCTGAAGAAAACTCAAATGCTAAAGCATGTGACTTTTTCTTCTGCGCATTCCTACGATTTCGGATAAGTCGGAGTGGGCCCTCTTGGAGGTCAGGGTGGGCAAATTTACTTGCGATTTATTCGAAAACGTGCTGAACTTTGTTTCGAGTCACTTAGATCGGCTATGGGGCCCTCGAGGCTCCATGGGGGTGGGGCATCCCAGCTTACAATTCGACGTCACGACGTTGTGAAAAGTTTGAGGCGCAACGGCACAGCGTTGTAATAGCGTTATTTTGTAGACTCCCAGGAACGTTGTCACAACGTTACCTCACGACGCTCACAAACCGCCGTTACAAGTTACAACGTTTCTTTGGGCATGCATGGCCAACGTGACTACTGACAACGCAGTCGCTCATTAATCGTAGTAAGATGGTAAATATGCTCAATTTAGGTCATTCTACCATATTGCGAGAAGTTCTTCCGCTCTGCCACTGGCGGATCAAGACTGTCTCCGTCGGGGCATCTTTTTGTGGCAAAAGGTACCCCATTTTTCCTCCGCGAATTGGGGCCGGTCACCTTATTTTGATATTCAAACTGAAAATGCACCTTTTTCTGGAAACAAAAATCGGGAAAAATCACTTCTTTCGGATTTTTTTTGGGGAAACTTTTTGTTTACAAAAACTTCGTAAAAAACGATATTCCGTAATATATACACATACCTATAAATAATTATAGCGTTTATCTCATACCAACTTGTAGGGGCGTCACAGATAACTCTTGAGTAGGGGGTCGGTTAAAATGACGAAAAAATGTAGGTATCCCATTTTTATCTGCATGTATTTAAGTTTTTGCAGCATTTTTAACATGGATTTCCATGTCATAGTAGGTATTTACATTTAGTTATTTAGCCCCGCGCGTGTCGCGTGATTTTTTTCGGGTTTGCCTGATAACCCAGAAATATAGGCGGTGACTCTTGTAGAGGATAAGAGCAGTGGCGTCGCCATGATTCATAGGTTGGGGGGCACCAGCATTTTTGTCAGGGTAGGGACGTCAGTGAAAGAATCAAATTTTGCTCCTCAGCCATTTGTTGACCGGTGGGGGGCGGGGGTCGGGTCGTCAGAGAACCTCATTTTATGTAGTGTAAATTTGTTTTACGGAGGAGGGACATGACCCCGTGCCCCCTTGGCTCCGTGATCCGTCCCTATACCAGGCATTTGTACGGATTCCAATAAACGGATCCAGTAAAGAAGCTTGATCCCAGATCTACTGAGATCATAGTATCAGCATATAAATTTCGAAAACTCACCGGGATCGGGACCTCGGATGATATTTTTTGTCAATGGATTTATTGGAATCCCACGGGTAAAAATAGGATATTTACTGTATAGTGGCAAATCTCTGGACGTGGTCACCAGTCAACCTACCTTCATTTTTTCCCGACCTCAAAATCTCCTCGGATCTGTATCGATCTCAGGGGGTCCCGAATCGGAGGTTGGGGGCAAGTTGTCCCGCTTGCCCTCCGTGGCGACGCCACTGTTGCCATCACCGGGCTCTGCCTTGATCGGGGCTAACCAAGACCGGGCCCCTACCAGAAACGGCCCGTATCAAGAATATGAAAGGACTGGGCCCTCTTGTGACCAAACCCTCGTCCTGACTGGGCCCCATATCACGTCTCTGCCAGCACCAGGCCCCTGCCTCGATCGGTCGGGCCCCTACCAGGAACGGGCTCATATCAGGAAAGGGCCCGCATCAAAGAACTGCCAAGAGCGGGCCCTGGTGTGACCGGGCCCCCATATCACGCCTTTGCCAGCACCGGCTGCCTCGATCAGGCCTGACCCAAGACCGGGCCCCTGCCAGGTATGGGCCAGAATACGGGTCCTTTTTATGCGTGCCCCTCATTAATTTCGGAAGGGGGATGTCAGTTGACCTATGGACCTCCCCCCGCTGCGTGCGCCACTGTCAAATTGTCTCGAGATGCTCCCGAGTCTTGCTACTTGCTGTGTCAGTGGTACCTAGAGACAAGGGCGTCGCCACCGGGGAGGATCGCTCCAGCCAGAGTCCGCCTCCCCCCCCCGAGATTCGCAGGATTCTATCATTAACCCAATGGGGCTGGCACCCAAACCCATGGCTGCTCCCCCGCTCCTCACTGGGTGGATCCAAGACTCTCCGTGGGGGGGGGGCATCTTTTTGTGGCAAAAAGGTACACTATTTTTTCTTCTCGGATCTGGGCCGGTCACCTTATTTTGGTATTTGAACTTAACAAATGCATTTTTCTGGATTTTTTCGGTCATTTTTTTAGAAAAAAGGAAAATCGGGATTTTTTTCAGAGAAAAAAAAAAACACAAGACGCGATATTCCATAGCATAGAAAAGTGTGGCTCGCATGCTGCCGCAATGCGAAGGTCTCCGAGTTCGATAGCAGCTAAGGTGATCACGCCCGTTTCGCTCCCGTCCCCGTCTTGGATCCCGACCCGTTCCCTTCACTAAAAGTCTGTGTATACTGAAGCCTGCTGTCTGTCGATAGCGTTATATGAATATAGTATCGTGATATCTCTGTTTTGGGGTACGTGTTGGTGAAAACCGCTTGCAGATAAGTGGCCCCGTTGCAGAGCTACAGTACTTCGAGTTTGGTCCGTTCATGCCTGTGTTGGATGGGCCACAGTTCTCGGCTCCAAGCTATGCGGTACAACATAACTTCAGGCGTTTGCCACTAGTGCCATCTAGCGGCAGGAATATAAGTATAGCTATTAGCTTAGCTAACGAGAAGAAAAGTCTTTCAAATCTGCGCCATCTAGTCTGGGAAATTCGATAGTGCATGGCCGCACTGACCACGACCATCATTTTACCATCACGACTTGCCTGTGTGCAAAATGTATGTAGGCTATTGTTATGTGCAATATCTTACCGTAATCTCTCTGCGGCTTTGCCGCGAGAAGGCGGCCACATCAGACTGCATGCTCCATTTGTATTACCCAGAAGGAGACCCCGGCTGAAAGTAGAGAGACGCCACCGGTGCCAGCCTGGCAGAGTCAACTGGGAGCCTCTCTCTCCCGGCTCGTCCTCACCGTTTCAACGCCGTCTGTGCGTGCAGCAGTGGAGAGCCGGTCCCCGCGGTGCAGCTGCCTCGTTGTGCGTGTCTGCACTCACAACGCCTATCGGTAGACGACGTTCCGGGTGTAGTTGTCGGGGCAGAGCTTTTCGATGCCGTCAACGCTGCCGACTCGTGACAGCGACGTATACAGGGTGTCCCAGAATTACCCGAACATTGCTCTTTGATGTCTTACACAAAGAAAAGACAATTAATTTTTGTCTTAATTTCCCAGCAACGCAATGATGTATTCAGTTGGGCATATCGGCAGCTATATTCGCCGGCACACCCGGAGAAACACTAGCCCACGCCCGCTTTAGCTGTTGTACAAGTTCGATAATGCTTGGGACAGGTTTCTCTTGATCAATCTTTTTTTGAATGATGCCCCAAAGATTTTCAATTTAATTATAGTCCAGGCTATTTGCAGTTCATATGACTTCTCCAACATTGATAAAAAAATATCTTCTGCACCACTGTGAAGTTGCTTGGGTCGCTTTGAGGTGCGCACCGGCCTAGCCACACTCACAACACTCACATAGCATATTCCACACAATCTATCTTGTGACCTTGGCCGATAGATCACACGAGTATAAATCAAACAACCTTCTAATATAAATTTCTGACGTATTATTGTACATTTAAAAGGTGGTGTTTTTTTTTAGGAAGCCAAAGAGCATAACCAATGGCTTCATCATTCTCACATTTGCACTTTTGTGGAGCTTGATCGTTTTAGCCGCGAGAAAGCACCGTCTGACGCTCACACACGGTCGTTTTGCCGATACGGGGTGAACACTAGGACACATCGGAAACGCCCAGTGCTTTTATATAGATATAGATATTATGAACTTGAAGGCGTGCGTGCGCTGCAATTTGGTCAATTATAGATATATGATTTGGAAGACCGCAATTATAGTTTTTCGATATAGATGCATTTGGATGTGGGAGCCACCTGGTATGGGTGGACAGCTTGCGCGTTAAGAAGATAAGTGGCTTGTTAGCTGTCACAGAGAGAGAGATATATATATTGCGAACCGGAGCAGGCTGTTTTCGGTCGCAACCGGGCTTGCTGAGTATACGTCTCCCACCTTTGCACGCTTTAACAACTGTAAAGTTAGTTATAGATAACTGCTTTCACGACATTTAGGCTGTCCAGCAAAAATATGCCCATCATAGTTGCGAACAAGGGCCGTACTTATTGCCCAAAGTTGCCGGTTTGCGCTTGGGTGGCAAACGAAAAACAACCACCCCCGCTAACCTTACTAGAAACTGACTCGGGTCACGACCGGAACCTTGGGAAGTTGGTGTTCAAGGTCGCTCCTGAGGATATTTATTCAAAGTTTTGAAACAACCGTAGCTCGGCGGTTACAGTGCAGTAGCGACATTCACTTTAAAACAGATGTTCGGGTAATTCTGGGACACCCTGTAGTTGTCCGTGTGCGAAGACACTGTGGGGCAGGTACACGCCGACACGCCTCTTGGTCTGACCTTGACAGCGGTTGATTGTCATGCCGAACGCAACCTTCTGGTGAAATTGAAGACACCGGAAACCGAATCCAAGTCCAGAGTCGGCAGCAGGGTTGCAGCCATGGGAAGGCACAGGGGCGCGTGCCCCCCACTCCATTGGTCCGACTTTTCATTAAAAAATTATCGGCAACGTGTCTTTTTGCGCCTTTTTTGGGCCCTGCAAAATATAGTGGCCTAAATCCGGGGATATTTTTATTTTCGCGACATTTTTCGGGGGCCCTTTGCTGAGGGAGCCCCTGGGGATGCCGTGCCCCCCTTGTCGAAGGTCTGGCTGCGCCCCTGGTCGGCAACCTTCTCCATCCAGATTTTCGGCAGCAGCCAGCGCTCTCCCCTGCCTGGTCCTGTGAGCACTGTCAGCTCGATGACGGGACGCATGCTGACCACGGTACACAGTGCGCCGTTGACAATCCGTGGAGCGTCCAGGCAGGGCTGGTAAAAATGGTTTCGGTGGCCCCCGACCGAATCTGGCCGAAACAAAGCGGCCCCGTTACCCGTGACCTGAGGTGCCCCTCTGTGCTGGCTATGGGCCCATTCGGCATGTTTAGGGCCCTTCTCACTCGCCCAGTCCCAGGAGCCCTTTCGGTCTAGCCAGAGGCCTTTACGACCTGTCCTGGGGCCAAAAGTAAAAAACGTTTGTGCAGAATGGCCTTTTCGGCCCTGCAGAAAACTTGAAAGAGTATTTTTTGGCGCCCGCTTTATGAATCATTATCGCACTTTTTACCAGCCTTGCGACGTCAGCATATGCCGCTGCCGAGATGCCGACATCTGCCGACGTCGGCTGGACCTCGGCTAGACCTCGGCATATGCGCACATATCCGACGTGTAGCCGACGTCGAGCCGACGGCGGCATCTCGCTGCCGACATGCCGACATCTTTCGACGTCGGCCCGACATCAAAATGTTTATTGGCAGACATGTGCTTGGACCTCGAAGACGGATCCCGAGATCTGATCTCTGGGATCTTGATCCCGGATCCACTGGTATCATAGATCCACCTTCACAATTGGTCGACAGATCCACTGGGATCATATGTCCGTCTTCAACATTGGTCGACGGATCCACCGGGATCCGAGATTGCAGGTACCATTTTGCACTGGAATCCACTGGGATCCCAGTTCCGCCATTATACAGATACGTATTTAGTTAAATTTTGTCAAGAAATACTATAATTATGGCATAATCTATCAGTCAGATCCTGTCTGATCCAAGATCCATTAGGATCAGATCCATTTTCATTGTTTATTATGGGATCCAAAAATCCGTTTCCAAATTTAATCGAGTGATCCACGAGGAATCGGGATCCAAGATCCACTGTTGTATTTTGCCGAGGGATCCAGTGGGATTATAGATCCAACATTGCGTTTTGTCGAAAGATCCTCTGGGATCATAGATCCTTCTTTCATGTTCATGCACTGTCTGTTTATTGGGTCCTTTTACCGAGCGACGAGCGTTGAAAGGGTCCCCTTTCCGGGCTTTGAAAGGGACTAAATAAAACAGATGAAAAGGCGCGCTACAACGATGGAGAATCGAATGTGGCAAGTGTGGCATGGACTATACCATTTTTGGGGGGAGCAGGAGTTAGCAAACTGAGCGCCTGCCATTTCAACTTCTAAAACCAGCGACACTAGTCTGCAGGGGTGGATCCATATTTATAAGGAGGCAGAGCATAGCGGCGCATTTTTCGGGAACATGGGCGCATTTTTCGGGAACATGGGCGCATTTTTCCGGGAACAGGGGCGCATTTTTCCGGGAAGTTGGGGCGCCGTAACTTCAAACATGAGGGGCGGATCTAGGAATTTTTCCGACGAGGCTGCATTTTTGCCGTCATGGGCAGAGGGACGCCATCACTGGCCAAAGAGGCGATGTCACTGGCCAGAGGGGCGCTGTTACTGGCCAGAGTGGCGCTATCATTGGCTGGAGGGGCGCAGTCACTGACCGGAGGGACGCACCGTCATTTTCCGGTGAGGCGCCGTCTCAAGGGGCGCCGTCATTAGCCAAAGATTATCACTGGTCAGAGGGGCGTCGTCACTGGTCAGATCAGAGGGCGCCGTCATTAGCCGAAGGGGCGCCGCCACTGGTCGAAGGGAAGCCGTCACTGGTCGAAGGGAAGCCGTCACTGGTCGAAGGGAAGCCGTCACTGGTCGAAGTGGCGCCTGTACTGGCCAGAGGGGCGCCGTCATTGACCGGGGCACTGTCACCGACCGGAGGGGCGCCGTCACGGTCTGGCCATATAAGGGTAGCACATGGCTAGGGGGCGACACATGGCCATGATATGAGGGCGGCATCTGACCGTGCAGCAAACGTCAGATATTGAACGCCGTAAGCAGGCCTATTTCAGCGCCTTCGGCGCGGAGACTGGTCTGCTTACGAGGCCCTTCCGCGCCTTCGGTGCGGTGGATACGGGGGGGGGCGGCCGCCCCCTGCGGTGCGGACACAGAGGGGGGCGGGCGCTCCCCGCCGCACCCCCTATATCCGCCCCTGCTAGTCTGGCCAAAAGCATTCCGCACGGCAATGGAGTATATGCACGTTGTGAGAAAAATACACCAAACGAAAGAGGAAATATTTCTAGTCTTAAAATAATAATATTTTCCATAACTACTCCCTTCTTTCTTAGCAATAAAGGGCAAGAAAGAAGCAAAGAAGTGAGCGTTTTACCGTACTTGAGTTGGGTGATCGTCACAGGCTATGAGTACTGACTTCGCTTATGCTTAAAATAGTAGATAATTTATTTGAGCCTCGATGTTGATATGTTATAGTTTTTTCGACATAAAACCAAACATGTGGTTAAGTTAAAACTTAGATTGCCATATTTTCATTGTTTCCACTTTTGGCTGCATTAATGTGGAAGAACTGATCAGAGAAAAGCGAAAAACTTGTTTAGCACTAAATAAATACGATTTACATGCAAAACTATTTTGCGACAAATTGAAACAAAAAAAATGAAAAAGCAAGAAAGAGCATTTGATTGTATTTTTAGAAATCTATTATGAGAATAATAAGGCCAATTTTTTTTTTTTTCTATTTCTTATGAAACCTGACGAGTGATCTTAAAAGTTGTAGCCTGTGACGTTCACACACCTGAAGCGTAGTACGGTTTTACGCAAGATGGCAGTTTTCGCCAGCCGCACTTAAATTAATGTTTAAGCATGTTATTAGCCTCGGATAAAACATTTAAAGTTATCAGCATGATCGGAAAATCCTACTGTTTCCCGGACACATAAAATTTTCAATATTTTGGTGACCTGCATATACTCCATTGGGTCACGGTATGGACCAGATACGTCACTTACTCTACTAGCAAGTGAACCGAACCGACAATAAAAGTTGAAGAGATTGGGCTAATTAATTGGGACCTTGGCCTTGGACGCGCAGGTGCGCCGCATCGAGCTCGCCTTTATTTTGTCGTGTGTGTCAACTTTTAGGAGAGGTATAAGGTATGTTGATGTCAATTATTTTTTTGTAATAACTGTTGGAATGATATTTTAATTGTTTCTCTTGCGTGTACAATGTTTCTCGTGGTGTCCTTTTCGAGAACATGCTTGATGCTGGTCGTCTAAGTTGATGTTGATAATCGTAAACAACTTCTCACAGTCACGTGAAGCTCACAGTATATCCAAAGCTCAATATATCAATATAAGGCATTGAACTTCACCTTGACCTGCTTAATATTAATATTTTCATGCCAGTTGGCACTTAGCTGCCTAGCAGCAACTTCGGTGATTTCTCTCCAATTTTTGGATGGTGATAATCTCGTAGTTATTAAATGTGTCATTCTCTGTTGAATGATTGCATGTTGTATGGCAAATATAAATACTCATGCAATAATTCCACAATAGAAGATAGATAGCCATGGGTGCAAATTGACCAAAAGGTGTCTGTGCACCCTTAAACCCCAATAAACAAACAATAGAAGATAGCCCTAATGTTGAATGGACACTCATCCCCTGCCCTTGGTCCATTGTTTTTACCAGGGCAAATGCATGACATAGTTGTATGCTACCACCATTGATAGGTAGGTACAATGCCCCATATTGATATACTAGATACAGTCATGAGGCAGCAGTAGGCAAGAGGGGTGACATGCCTTTTCCCCTGTTAGGACGTCATGTCAAGTGCTCTTGATGCGACCAGTTTTGTAGATATACTAGGCCTTCGAGGCCAAAACACCAATTTGTATGCTAATATAAATTAAAATTGTGTATCAATTGATAACAAAATTGTGCATTAAAATGATCAGGATTGCAAAATATTGCTCATTCTAAAGGGTCAATTTTCTTATATTTTCTACCACTCTTGCACAATCTACCAGTCTTTGTCATCACACAGGATTTGCCAGTAATATGACTGATCAATGGTGGCTATGAAGGTGACATCCCCTGGGTAACTAGATACTAGGTGGTGAATCATGATTTGTAGCTTAGTGATCTGTGATGAGGGTACTGGTAAAGTACCTAAGCTGCCCTAACCACAGACACATCCTATTCTCAAGCTTTGCATGCAATCAGAATTTAAACAATACACATACTTTGCACTCTGATAGCATGATAAGTATGGGGTTAAAAAGACTGGACTTTTACACTAAATTGGGTGACCACTGATACTTCTGTAATAAAGAATGGTGATGGCATTGATGGCATGAAAAGTTTGGTGTTTGGGCATATCTACATTACTGCCGCGCAAAGGAAAAACCCATCACATCCTGGGTCAAAAATGAGCCACGTGATGGGTTTTTCCATTGCACGGCAGATTACTGTCAACTGTTATCTAATTTTTAGCAGCTGCAATGTTTAACTTCCCACGAATGAATGACAAGTAATAGTAAGATTCATAAATACTGTGTTAGATTTGAGTTGTAATTAGGAGATGTGTCACTGAACTCTGTTCTGTTTATTTAACAAACTTACTCAATATAAACACATGTATGGGTCCTAAGAAGGGACCTTAGGTCCAAAAATATCTGTACACAAATTCCACTGACAGATCTGAAATACCAGTAGACATCACAAAACAGTATCTTTTTGTATTAACCCGCGCACTGCAGGGGGTTCGCGCCGAACACGAACTGCAGGGGGGTTGATTTCCGCCCCCCCCCGTGAATCCCAAAACCTACGCAATCGTAGCGGACAAGCGGAAAACGCATTAGAATAGCTCTAGGCAATCTCTAGCGAAAGTATTTCTATCTTTGGATCAGGCTATCTAATATGTCTATCCAGTGGGTCACCAAAAGGTTCAATTCCGTTTTATGACCTTTATATCTTTCCAGAATACCCCCCAATTATCTCGAAACTATTGATAGCTAGGATCTATATTACGATAGTAGAGACAATTCGATTAGCATTTTAATTTGCAAATTCGCATGTATGTCCTCAAAATTAGATCTCAGATATCAATAGTTTACTCAGAGGTCATGAATCAACATACTGTTTTAAGTCAAAACCAGTTTTCGTGAATAGCATGTCACCTAGAAAGATGTTTAAACATTTTGACGCCATCGTGTTTTTTTGTCTCATTTGATGCGCTTGGAACATATATATACGATTGATCTCTTAAGGTCAACTTTCAAAATTTGACCTAAGGTCGAAAGTCATTGGTGACCAGGTAGGTCATGTTCTATTGGCAAACGCGGCCAGGACTAGACGAACACATGGTGCAACTAATCTCTCTATTTCTTCGTATCAAGAGTTATTAAGCAATCATTCTGATGACCTCAGCATGACCTCAAGATGTACCTGTTTGTTAGAGATCACTTGACCAACAATTTGCACCTTGATCATTTTAGAATTAGCGAAAATAGCGATTTTATTTTCTATATATAGAATTTAGCCTGATCCAAGTGCAATATTTTATGAAAGGAATACATTTTGTTATTTTCCCAATTCACTCTATAATGGGTGAGGTCAGGAATATTGACCTACCCATTTGGTCACCGATACGAAAATCCGATATATATCATAATTGTATCTGATTATTCTTATGAAATCCTGCAAGTTTCAAAACTTCGAAAAAAAGACTGTGGCTTTGCACGATACGCAAACATTTTTAAGGTAAATGAGGTCACTTGACATGGGACTGTACCTGACCTGAGATGACCTCAATGTCAAAACTTTTACAAAGTGTGGGTAATTGATGCCCAAACATGCTGTATCGAAAAATTTGCGCGCTGCGCCCGCCGCGTTTTTCGCTACTCCATAAAAACCGGGGGGGGGGCGGAAACAACCCCCCTGCAGTGCGCGGGTTAAGTCTAAGACAATTTAGCAACATAAATCAATTTTATGTGGTGAATATTCAAAGTAGATGCATGTTTTAATGAGATCCTAAAATTGATGGTGATCACACCAGAATTTCCAGTTACAACATTTGTCCAGGCCCACGGGTGCAGAGTTGAAGACAAAGCCCTGAAGCCTTTTCAGTTTTTGTTAAAGGCAGAGCTTTAGCCTCTCAAACTAGGCAGTTCTGAGCTCTGACCCTAAAAGAGGTTGACATAAGACCTTGTACACCAATTGTAATGTGGGCTGTGTCAAGGGTGGAGTTCGGACACCCCTTAAAACTGCTTTTTTCACAAAACAGGAGTGGCTAGTTGCTTGGACATCAATTTTACATGTGTGAAAATTGTAATGTCATATCTGATCAGGGTATCAGGTCAGGTTGTTTGTTGTGTGTCCTCATGGAGGACACACAACAGCCACTGGGCTACCTTCGCCCAGTGGCTCCCTGCGGCGAAGGTAGCCGGCCACCAAGTCGGCATCCGGTAGCTGCGCTGCCGCTGGGTCCATGTGAATGCTGTCAGTCGGCCGCAGGCGGGCGCCTGCGAGGGACGGGCACCGCAGCTGTATGTGCTCCGGCACGTCCGCCTCCTCTCGGCACAGCGCCGCGGGGCACCTCCTGTCCGGGTACTGCGGTCATCCCGCGGAGCGGAGTCGGCCGATACGGTATAGATACTGGGTCGAGCGCTCCCAATGACCCGCCCTCAGCTGGTGCACCGTCACGGCGACGTCCCGATCCTCCCCGGCGATGGGGAGCGGCGCCCCCAGTGACCCAGCTCTCAGCTGGGTGCACCGACCACGGCGACGTCCCGATCCCCCGGCTGGAGCGCGCCCCCCAGTGACCGCTTCAAGCTGGTGCACCGACACGCGACGGTGCCCGATCGCTCCCCGGCGATGGAAGCGCCGCCCCCAATGGCCCGCCTTCAGCTGGTGCACGACACGGGCGACGTCCCGATCGCTCCCGGCGATTGGGGCGGCGCCCCCAGTTGGCCCGCTCTAGCTGGTGCCACCGGACACGGCGACTCGCATCCTCCCCGGCGATGGACGGCGTCCCCAGTGGCCCGCTCTCAGCTGGTGCACCGACACGGCGACGTCCCGATCCTCCCCGGCGATGGGGAGCGGCGCCCCCAATGACCCGCTCTCAGCTGGTGCACCGTCACGGCGACGTCCCGATCCTCCCCGGCGATGGGAGCGGCGTCCCCAGTGGCCCGCTCTCAGCTGGTGCACCGTCACGGCGACGTCCCGATCCTCCCCGGCGATGGGGAGCGGCGTCCCCAATGGCCCGCTCTCAGCTGGTGCACCGTCACGGCGACGTCCCGATCCTCCCCGGCGATGGG
>VOPJ01008212.1:0-30918 GCA_014673585.1 Semibalanus balanoides
ACAGTGACACGGACACAGTGACACGGACACAGTGACACGGACACAGTGACACGGACACAGTGACACGGACACGGACACGGACACGGACAGACACGTGAGGGAAGGATGGAGAACAGGGATGGGACTGTGATAGCGGTGTAAGGCACGGAGCCATCCATTGAGTCCAGGTTCTGAACAAAATCTGTAAGTCCACTGACAATACCCGAACCCACATCATCATGTCCCAGCATCACAAGATACTCTCTACCGAGACAGACTTACCCAGCCTTTGTTCGTCGACGTCCCTTCCTTCTCCTTCCCCCTCCTCCCCTCTCCCGGCCCCTCACCTCTGCCTTCCTGGTGCCTTCACACAACAGCGGGTGGTCCGCCTCCGACACGTTAGCCTTGAGGCCGAGAGCCGTGACGGCCGCCTCGAAGCCGAGGTCCTCATCTCCGGGCTGGCGGTGGTTGGTCGAGGCTCCGCCGGCGGCACCGCGCGCTGTCGACACTACGGGGGAAGGGTAACTGAGCGTCAGCGGATAATTGACATGACACTGACAGCGTCATGTGTCATCAGTTGACACGACACCACAGCGGGAGAAGCATAGCAGAAGATGGGCGCGCCGGTTCGGGGGCTCGGCGCCACGATTATGTTCACGGTCGTCACCTGGGCAACGGCTTCAGCAGTATATTATACGCTATGTAACGGAAAATGGTTCGAAAGAAAGCCGTTTGAAGTGCCACGTCTACCATAGCATGATCATTTGGGTTTAATAGCGCCGCAGCTATCAGACTATGTTACGCTCTATCAAGTCATGGTCGCCCTCGAAGCACCACCTCCAGCCCTCCCGTTCACATACGAGGGTCAATGCTTTCCACAACCTCTTATCCACAACCTCGCACTTTCCAAATGCTACCTCACTCCCTCTCATTCCTTCTTCCGAGCCTTCCAACTCTCCCCCTACTCACGTGAGGGCGCCACCAGTGCGTCTAAGATCAGGTTAGCCAGTGTGAGCGGTACCAAGCGCCCGCCTCGCTCGTCTTTAGCTCGCCGGAGCGGAAGAGCTTCAGCCCGCTTGTTCTCAGCACTTGCCAGCTCTGGTATATGTGTATACAGCGGGAATGTCGACGCCAGCAGCTAGTCCAGCAGCTCCGCCTTCCTGGTTAGTTAGCTACAGATTCAGCCTGAACGTGGGAGACGGACGGGGTCAGGTTCTGCAGAACGGGAGGAGACGGGGAGACGGGGGAAGACGGTGAGGAGACGGGAGGAGACGGGAGGGAGACGAGGTGGAGACGAGGAGGGGAGACGGGAGGAGAACGAGGAAGGGGGACGAGGAGGGAGACGAGGAGGGGAGACGAAGGAATGGGGACGAAGATGGGAGACGAAGATGGGAGACGAGAAGGGAGATCGGGAGGAGACGAGGAAAGGTGTGTATGACTGAGGAGTGGGATGTATGTATATGTGAGTGGGAGAAGAGGAGGGGAGACGAGCGAGGAGAGAGGAGGGAGACGAGGGAAGAGGGGAGACGAGGAGGGGGACGTAAGAATGGGAGACGAAGGAGACGGGAGGAGACGAGGAGGGAGGAAGAGGAGGGGAGACGAAGGAGGGGAGACGAGGAGCTGGGAGACCGGGGGGGAGAACATGGGGGAGGAGACGGGAGGAGACGGGAGGAGACGGGAGGAGACGGGAGGAGACGGGGGAGGTACAGGAGCTCCAGTTAGCCAGATTCAACCGGGACATGAACGAGAAAAGCAGACGAGGCTCGTGAGATCAACGCAAGATGTACCATTGCATACAAATGCACATTGTTAACAAAACACGCATTGCAGACGAAAACACGTAGGTACTTTCACATCAACAAACTTGGCAACTCTTTTTTATGTTTGCTTCCATTTCTTAGCAGGGAGTGCAGCGACATTTCTCTTTATTTTATCTGGTGCAATACAAGATAGCCAGATGTATACAGACCAACTCAGAAACTCGAGTGAATGTTACTGAAGACAGCTTCTCTCAGCAGCGCATGACACCCACCCAGGTGTGTTGGTGGAGATAAGTCCCCGGGTACGCCCGGCGCTGCGACAGTGCGTACCTCGAGTGGCTTTGTTGACGCCGGCGGCCGACTCATCTCCAGTCCGTACAGGCCGATCTGGAAGGCCAGGTGATGATGCTCCTGCTCCTCCGATAACACCGTGCAGAGGAAGTGGCAGCGGGAGAGGGTGGTGGACGCCAGGCAGGTCACCTGCAGCGGCAGAGGCACCACACAGTCACATCACTGGATACAGGACACGTCAGAGGAAGTGGCAGGCGGAAGAGGGTGGTGGCACGCCAGGCAGGTTCACCTGCAGCGGCAGAGGCACCACACAGTCACATCACTGGATACAGAGAACTGTACAGAAAACACGGCCACAGTCCACCGTCAGGAGCTGACTCGGAGGGAGACGCACTAACACCTGGTAACAGCCGACATGCGACACGTCCTACAACAGATGATGAAGAGAAGCCGCCAGGAATAGCGACGATAGGCGACGCGGTAGTGACAGGTCGTTCCATTCCACCGATATAATTACATATCGCATTTTGCGTCACGCCCACTCTTATATGTATCATAAATTCATAAGCTGTCTTATTTTTACCACACCACCCTTTCGTCTCATCTCATCTGTAACCAATCCACCTCTGTAACTTCCTCCATCCTTCCAACATCCCGTCCTGCCCAGTCCCGTCCCATTTCTCCTTCTCTCTCTCTCTCCTCCCCCTCCCGTCTCTCACCTGATGCGTCACCGGGTTGACGCCCCTCCTCTTCTTGGTTTTCGTCTGAATCAGGTTGGGGATCGAAGCTGAAGGATTAGTCGGGAGGACTGGACAGCAGCTGCTGTGCCAGCGGTCAGCTCCGATCCTGCAGGCGTCCCGTGGTGAAAGGCCGTGCGCGTGCAGAACAGCATAGCTCGGCGCGGGCGAACAGCACCTCCCAGTGGTCGGTGGAACGGGTACGGAGCGAGTTTCACCACACGCTCCTGGCGGTCGAGACCGTGGTGAGGTTCATATGGCAGCCCAATACTATCTGTTGCCCGCTCCCTATCGGTCGTGACCGAGACGTTTGTAGAGGTCATATGGCGCCCAATGATATTTATCTTGTTTGCCACTGTCTTCAACTTTTTGGTCGTGAACCGAGAGGTTGTAAGGTCATATGGCAGCGCCAATACTCTCTGTTGTAGGTGATGGCAGGTGGCAACAGGAGTAATCATGATGAGTACAGGTCGGACTGGATATTCAGTGCACAGGTATACTGTTTGTTAGATGAACGAGCTCCAATGGCGAAGACGGCATCTCCTGTTTCTCCTTCCCGATAATTCATAACTTTAATACAATGATCGTGAAACCGGTCTACCAAACCACGGCGTCGCCAGCAGGCAAGACAGCTGCAATCAGACACCATCGGGGAAGATATACAACCAGATTCGCGAAAATACAGTGCCGTCTCACTCTACTTTCCCCCACATGACAACGAAACATGTGGCCCTGATTGAGGACATGTCGTAACGTAGTCAGTGAAGTACAGCAGCTGTGTGAGAGTCGGGCGGACTGGGGGTTACAGTACCTTGTCTGTGGGAGCAGAGGTCTCGCTGTCTCCTCTCTCCTTCAGCAGTGGCGGAGGCGGCCCCCTTCCTGATCCTCTGTC
This sequence comes from Semibalanus balanoides, assembly GCA_014673585.1. Taxonomy (NCBI): domain Eukaryota; kingdom Metazoa; phylum Arthropoda; class Thecostraca; order Balanomorpha; family Balanidae; genus Semibalanus; species Semibalanus balanoides. The sequence continues at coordinate 3,660 of VOPJ01008212.1, forward strand.
TCGCAGAAGCCCTCACTGCTCACCGAGCTGCGGTTACCCGCTGGAGAAAAAGGGAACGTCAGTGGACGCTCACTAACACCATACAGATCACAAACCAAACCAGTCATTCACCACGTATTGCTCCACATTCCATGTACCACTGCAAACCCGTCCTGTAAACCAGTGTGCGCGATCAGGCCTGGACCAGCGGGACTTCTGTGCACCAACTGACCGGCTTCCCCAGTCCAGCCTTGGCCGTATCATACCCTAGTCATCCTTCCAGGTTCGACAGATCCCGCAGTACTGACTTTCTCGCCTCCACATCAATTATATTTTGCACGCGCCGCGAGACGGACGTGCAATACTTGGTAAGACTGCGTCCTAAAACTCTCCCCGCAATGGCATGATAACGACAATGCTAAGTTTTGCTTTGTGGCACCAATAGTGCACCGCAGTCAACTGCCCCCCCCCCCCCCCTCCCTCCACTCTCCTCTCACCTGCCACAAAGGCAGCCCTCCTCGCCGCATCATAATACCAAATGACAGGAGAATCGTTTTCTTAAGTTGGTGTGCCAAACTTGGGTATTATTAGTGCTATTATTTCGTTATATTTTGTATAGCCTACAAGATGCTGGCAAGTACATTTGCATTACAAAATTGTTGGTGTGGTCTGCCACCCAACTTGAAAGTTTGTCGTGGCATTGTGCCACACCTGCATACTCCCAATTCTCCCACCAATGCTGATGACAGTGCATTACTGACCTCGGCAGCCTGTCGGCAACCTCCGTCCACATCTGCAGCACCAGCGTCTGAGCTGTGGACCGGAGCCAGACTGCTTGGCTGTAAGGCCCGCTCGGCGTGACGGATCCGGCTCGGCTGTACCGCCGCCTGGGAGGCTCATTCTCTGTAGTCCTCCTGTTGTCAGAGTCAGGTGGAACATAGTGAGGGTTAGATCCGGCTGTACCGCCGCCCTGGGAGGTCATCCTGTAGTACCTCCTGTGTCAGAAGTCAGGGGAACATAGTGAGGGTTAGCTCCGGCTGTGAAGCCGCCCGCCTGGGAGGTCATCCCTGTATCGTCCTGTGTCAGAAGTCAGGGGAAATAGTGGAGGGTTAGATCCGGCTGAAACAGCCGACCTGGGAGGTCATCGTGTAGTCCTCCTGTGTGCAAGTCGGGGTACATAGTGAGGGTTAGATCCGGCTGTCCGCCGCCTGGGAGGTCATGCCTGTAGTCCTATCCTTGTAGTATTGTCATATTTTATAGTTTTCAGGGCGAACATATTGAGGGTCTAGATCCGGCTGTACCGCCGCCTGGGAGGTCTCTCTGTGTTTTCCTCCCCTCCTGTGTCAGAGTCAGGAGGGAACATAGTGAGGGTTGATCCGGCTGGACAAGCCGCCTGGGAGTCCATCATATTCTGTATTCTCCCTGTGTCAGAAGTAGGGAACATAGTGATGGTTAGCGATCCGGCTGTACCTATGATTTATCCGCTGGAGTCATCCTGTAGTCCTCTGTGTCAGAAGTTACTATAGGTGGTTTATAAAACATAGTTATGTTTTATATTTTGGTTAGATCGTCCGCTGACAGCCGCCTGGGGGTCATCGTGTAGTCCCTCCTGTGTCAGTCGGGGGTACATAGGTGAGGGTTAGATCCGGTTTTTGTAGCCGCCGCCTGGGTAATATAAGAGATTTCATCATCCTGTAGTCCCTGATAGTCAGAAGTCGGGAACTATTAGTGAGGGTAGATCCGGTGCTGGACAGCCGCCTTGAGAGGAGTCATCGGTAGTCACCTCCTGTGCAGAAGTCAGCGGGAAATAGTGAGCGGTTAGACTCCGGCTGAACAGCCGCCTGGGAGGTCATCGTAGTTAGTTCTCTCTTCTGATGTCAGAGTCGGGGGTACATAAGTGAGGGTTAGAATCCGGCTTGTACCGCCGCCTGGGGAATGTAGTGGGGCGACGCGAGCGAATACCATACAGTGGTGTAATTCGCCATCCCGTTCTCTATCTTCTTGTATATCATTAAGATTATTAGCAAATCACCCACAGGCAGCCCTCTCCCGCATCATAAGAACCATGCCAGAAGAATCGTTTCTTAAGTTGGTGTGGCCAAACTTGGGTATTTTAGTGTTATTTTCGCTATTTTGTCATACCTGACAAGATGCTTCAATACATTTGCATTAAAAAAGTTGGTGTGGTTCTGCCACACCAACTTGAAAGTTTGTGTGGCATTGGCCACACCTGCCATACTCCATTCTGCACCCATGCTGATGACAGTGCAGGTACTGACCCTCGAGTCTGTCAGCGCCTCCGTCTAACATCTGCAGCACGGCGTCGGAGCTGTGGACCGGACCAGACTGCTGGCTGAGGCCCGGCTCGGCGTGACGGATCCGCTCCGGCTGAACAGCCGCCTGAGAGGTCATCCTGTAGTCCTCCTGTGTCAGAAGTCAGGGGAACATAGTGAGGGATTAAGCTCCGGCTGTACCGCCGCCTGAGAGTTATCCTTATCCTCCTGTCTCAGAAGTCAGGGAAACATAGGAGCGTTAGATCCGCGCTGCACCCCGGCCTGCGGAGGGCGGTTTTTTTTTTCCCATCCTTTGTAAGGGGTCCTCCTGGTCAGAAGTCAGGAACATAGTGAGGGTTAGATCGGCTGCACCGCCGCCTGGAGTCAATCCTGCATCCCTCCTGTTCAATCAGAGGAACATAGTGAGGGTTAGCTCCGGCTGAACACCGCCTGGCGAGGTCATCCGTTTAGTCCTCCTGTGTCCAGAAGTCAGCGGGAACATAGTGAGGATTATCTCCGCTGTACGCCGCCTGACGAGGTCATCCTGTAGTCCTCCTGTGCTCAGAAGTCAGGCGAACATAGCTGAGGTTTAGATCGCTGAACAGCCGCCTAAAAGTCATCTGTTAGTCTCCTCCTGTGTCAGAAGTCAGGGGAACATAGTGAGGGTTAGATCCGGCTGTACCGCCGCCTGGGAGGTCATCGTGTAGTCCTCCTGTGTCAAGTCAGGGGAACATAGTGACGGTTAGTTTCAGTGTCTTCTGTGATGATGATGATGATGATGATGATGATGATGATGATTTGGGCTTAGGGGCGCCTTAACTCCTTAAGTTATGTGGCGCCATCCGTCTAACGAGGACTTAAAACTCGGTTTGTGTTGCAGAGTTTTCGCTAACCGAGAAAGATGAACTGAAAGACGACTTTAAAGTTGGTGTGGTAATTAGTTTTGTCATACCAGAGAGATGGACGGAAAAAAGACGCATATCAAGTTATTTGATTGATAATAGCCTTCATCGTCTTCACTCTCTCGGAGACGATCCTATCGTCGACAGGAATATGGTGACGATGATTGGGTCTTTATGTCACCACGACAGCCCATTATGATGATGATGGTTGGTGTTTGAGGGCGCTCCGACAGAAGCTGGGAAGATCACATGGCGCCCATCATGGTGTTCCCGCAGACTAGAGTATGCAAACATAATGAAGGGTGCTGATATGATACACACAGAGTGACACAGTGACATTGATGGCGACACAACAATATATTTGGCGCAGGAATGGGGGAGGTCAGGTCTGGTCCCACCCTCACCTTTGATCAAAATTTTCGCTTACATCGTATTTAGCTAAAATATGAGGAAAACTTGACAGGAGTAAAAGCCAAAAGGTGCATCAAGGAAAAGAGCTCAAATTTTGGCACATAAATGTTGGATTGAAATTGAGTTTTTATCAAGACAAAGTGAAAAGCTTACCCCCCCCCCCCGACTTTCTGTTGCAAGGATGTTTCTACATTTCCGTGCGACTGACTGTACTGTGACACCAACGTAGCCGAGTATCTCGGTTTGAACGTACCCAGCTGAGGTGGCAGGCCTCGATGGCCGGTTTGAAGCCGGGGAAGACGTCAATGTCGCTCTGCCGCCGCCCAGTCGCTCCGCCGCTCTGAGACTTGCTCTTGAACTTGTCCAGCACCTTCAGGTGCCACGCCATGAACTGCTCCCTGTAATGGAGCCGCGGGGGGACGGGTTAGTACTTGTACAACAGAAGTCGCGAGGATTGCACAATATACATACTCTTCCACAACAGCTTCTAAATGCAGAGCCAGAAACTGCCTGCGAGACGAGGTATGGTTGGCCACTGAAGGGTCGTCATCTACGGTTACAATATGCCTGCATTCCATTAACAGGGTTGCAAACACTCACATAGTCGACAGGACACCGGCCAGTGAGGCAAGACATTGTCAAATACATATCATTCCGACATTACTGTTATATTGTATTCGTAGATACCGAAATCAGTTAAATAGTATTGTCCCATTATTGACAGCCGTGAACAGACCAAACTTTCGGTCGACAGAGTCCGATCAGGGTCAGGGTCAGGTCAGCATCAGAGGCCAGCATCAGAGGTCAGGGTCAGAGGTCAGGGTCAGAGGTCAGAGGTCAGGGTCAGAGGTCAGGGAGGTCAGGGTCACAGTCAGTCAGGTAGAGTCAGAGTCAACGAGGTCGGTCCAAGTCAGGGTCAGGAGGTCAGGGCTCCAGGTCAGGGTCACCGAGCAGGCGTCAGAGTCAGGCAGTCAGTCAGGTCATCAGCATCATTCAGGGTAGGTCTAGGTCAGGTCAGCGTCAGGTTCAGAGGTGCAGATGTCAGAGGTCAGGTCAGGTCAAGGAGGTCAGGGTCAGAGGTCGCCAGGAGTCAGAGTCAGGGTCAGAGGTCAGGGTCAGGTCAGGTCAGCATCAGAGGTCAGGGTCAGAGTCGGGTTCAGGTCTAGGGTCAGAGGTCTAGGGTCAGGTCAGCAGTCAGGTCGGTCAGTCAGGTCTAGTCAGATCGGGTCAGAGCATCAGCGGTCAGGTTCACGGGTCAGGGTCAGTGTCAGAGTTGTCAGGTCAGAGGTCAGGGTCAGAGTCGGGTCAGGTCAGGGCCAGCATCAGAGGCAGGGTCGATTACGGTCAGGTCAGAGGGTCAGGGTCAGAGTCAGGTCAGGTCGAGGTCAGGTCAGCGGTCACGTCAACAGGGTCATTCAGGGTCACGTCAGGGTCAGGTCAGTCAGGTTCAGTGGTCAGGTCGGTTCAGGTCGGGTAGCTCCCAGGTCAGCCTCAGAGGTTCACGCTACAAAAATAGTATATATTCCCCAGCATTCGGGTCAGGTCAGGGAGTACAAGTCAGTCAATTGTTTCACATCGGCTCAGTGTGGTACAGCACAGGATTCAGGTCAAGGGTCAGGCCAGGTTGGGTCAATTCAGACTCGGGGGGTGTTGGCAGGTCCAGGGTGTCAGGTTCAGTTCGCAGGGTTTTCCAAGGTCGTAGGGTCAGGGTCAAGGTCAGATGTCACGAGGGAGTGCTTTCATCCTTTAGAGGTCCAGCTTCCATTGGTTTCAGGGGTCAGGCAGGTCAGTGTCCAGGTCAGGTCAGTACAGGCCGTTCAGTACAGCTCGAGGTCAGGTCCAGGGTCAAGCGGTCACGAGTTCAGGGTCAGGTCAGGGTCAGGGTCCAGGCAGGGTCAGATCACTGAGGTCAGGTCAGAGGTCAGGTCAGAGGTCAGGTCAGAGGTCAGGGTCAGGTCAGGGTCAGAGGTCAGGGTCAGAGGTCAGGGTCAGGTCAGGTCAGGTCAGAGGTCAGGGTGACACCGTACCTGAGCTGGTCTCTGTCTGTCTGCGACAGCGTCGCGCTGAGGGCTGCCAGCCTCCACTGGACCACAATCTCTTCACAGAGGCTGGCGCAGGCGTGCTGGGACGCCTGCGAGTTGGACGCCGTGTGGTTCTTGGCGGCAGATGAGGCCGTCTCCGCTCCGATGCAGCGCCAGTTTATGCCTGATTCAGCCCACCACGATGACAACGATCTGGGAGGCTCGGTTGATGAAAACAGGGGGGCTGTGTGTGGAAGACGAAAATGCTGATTGTTGGTGGTGATAAGCCATTATGTCACACTTGACGGGGTGGTCGGAGCTATCTGCAGGGTTTAGGGCATAGGGCGCCAACAGTGGCGACGCGTCATATTGAGCTTTCCGGCGCCACAGTTACATGTTCTTAGCATAAATCTAATTTAGGCCACACCTAGTAATCTTTTAATCGTTGGAAGAGTAATACAATGTGAATGATAATTATCGAGTCATCATGTCTATCACTGACCGCAAGTTCATCTTTTGTGTTGTTTTTGTGATGTATTCTTGTTTATCTTCAATTGTCATCACATAGGACATGGCTAAGATGTTGGTTTAGATCGCGTAGACATGACGTTATTGTCATTCACAGCAAATCTTGCACAGCTTGAATGAGTTAATTTTATGATTGGTGAGTCTGTGATGGTGTGGCGTCTCAGGTCGCCGCAAACCAAAGCTGCTAGGTGAATCCATCTGCTCCGATATTTTCCATAAGCTTTTAGCCTCCGTCATTTTGAGGATTCCACCATACCTGCTCAGTCGCACTGGATGGCCATCTTCTCCACGTGATGTTTTATACTGACTCGCACTGGAGACACTCCTCAGATGCCGGCACTCCTACTCTGAGTCTGCACTGGGACTCACTCCAGTGTCGGACCCTACCTGATGCACTCTGGATACACTCCTCCTAGTCCGGCCCTACCTGATCGCACTGGAGGCACTCCTCTGTGATGATCTCCAGCAGCGGCACCGCGTTCCGGTCGTGTCGCCTCATCATTTCGCGAACGATACTGAGCAGATTCCACATCCCCTCCGGCTCGCGGCCCCGCAGCGGACGAAGAAGAGACGTCCACTCGGTGGCGGCGGGAGGCGCCGACGTCGACAGGCAGTTGACGTCACTGGAACGAGGAGGGAGAGATGACGTCAGTGGAGTAGCGAGATATATGACGTCACTAAGTATGCAGATGAATTAGGCCGAACTGCAGTTGTCTTGTCCAATTTTGGACATCACTTTCTGGTATTCAAACAGACGTCACTAATACTTACCTATTACTTTTCGTATTTTGATACGCACAAAGCACAACCATGCGTTGCGTTACCATGGTAACCAAGAACCAAGTTGTCCTTTTAACTAAATCGGCACACCTGATAATGATACACAAGTTCTGTATTCATAACTGCATCACTCTACACCTAAAACCTTGCATTCCCTCTTAAGTGGTGCCATGTCTTCAAACGTTTTACGTTTTAACCGTTTAACGTTGTACCGTAACACGTTTTAACCGTACCACTTCGCCCATCAGCGGAATCGGTCCTGCCGACGATGAACATGGCCCAAAATATACATACGTCTATAAATCGCGACGTTTACAGTTACCCCGGTCTCCACCAGCAATCTTTGGACTGTTCAATCATGTCCCTCACCTGAACAGGGGGGGGGGGGCGGTCGCGTCCCTCACCTGAACACGGTGGGCTGGCAGACAGAACTTGCTAATGAGGATTCTTGCGAGAATGTTCTCCTGAAGCTCCTCTGGTCCAGACCACCACGACGTCTGGTCGCCACGACGCGCCGGTCGGTGGGTCCGGGCTCCCACACGACTGACGGGGCGGGGGGAGGTAAGTCACAGCCCTCGCCGAAGGCGATCCTCGTGGTCCAGACACCACAAGGGTCTTCGGCACGGTACGCGCGCCGGCACAAGTGGGGGTCCGGAGCTCACACGATGGAGGGGCCGAGGGGGAGGTAAGTACAGCTGAAGCGTCCTCCTGTCCAGACACAAGAGTCTGGTCGCCACGGACGCGCGGCAGTGGGTCCGGAGCTCCACACGACTGGGGAGGGGAGTATAAGTCACAGCTGAAGCGTCCCTCTGCGCCAGACACCACGAGGTCTGGTCGGCACGGACGCGCCGCGGTGGGTCCGGAGATCCACACGACTGGAGGGAGCGGGAGTCAAGTCACAGCTGAAGCCGTCTCTGTCAGACACCACGAGGGTCTGTGTCGGCCTACGGACGCGCGGCACGTGGGTCCGGACGCTCCACACGACTGCAGGTAAGCGGGAGAGGTAAGTCACGCTGAAACTCCTCTGCGTCCAAGACACCAAGAGTCTGGACGAGCCACGGGAACGCTAGCGGCAGTGGAGTCTTCACGCGAACTCCACAGACTGAGGTGAGGGAGGATGGACTCAACAGCTGAAGCGCTCCTCTTAGGTCCAGACCACACCGAACGGTCTGGTCTCAAGACCGACGCGGACGCGCCGGCGGTGTGGTGTTCTCGCGGCTCCACACAAATGATCATAGTGAACTGTAAGAGGCGGAGTAAAGTCACAGCTGAAGCGTCACCTCCTGCTCCAAGTGACACCAGCCGGATGGTTGGTATCGGCCAGACGGAACGACACAGCCGATCCTCAACTCAAGTGGGTCCGAAACTCCACTAACGACTGTACAGGAGAGAGATCTTTCTGATTGGCGGTTGGAGGTAAGTCACAGCTGAAGCGGTCCTCTTACTCCCGACCACACGAGGTTGGCTCTGGCACGGACGCTGGCCGGCTCAATGGGTGTCCGGAGGTCCACTAGCGACTGAGGGGACGGGGGAGATTACGTCAAGTCCCAGCTGAAGCGTGTCCTCTGCGTCTCAGACACCACTGTAGTCTGGTTTACGGCCACGACGCGCCTGGCGTGGTGGTCCTGACTAGCTCCACACGACCCTGAACACGGTGGGGCTGGGCAGACAGAACTTGATGAGGATCTTGCGGATGTTCTCCTGAAGCGTCCTCTGGTCCAGACACCACGAGGTCTGGTCGGCCACGGACGCGCCGGCGGTGGGGTCCGGAGCTCCACACGACTGAGGGGAGGGGGGAGGTAAGTCACAGCTGATCACAACACACCTGTAATATGAGGCCGGGGAGGGGAGGGGAGGGTGGCGGAGACGACCAGAGTCGGCACCTGACAAACATCCCCTCCTGTTCAGTGGGTACAGAAGCCAGCGAGACAGTGCGGTACCAACACACAGAAAAGGCTGCCGATATCATATCATACTATGTAGTCCGTCACCGCCTGTTGGAGAAACGGACTTCGTGAATACGTCCCGGGCAGTCATTGATGCCATGAGCCTCACCAGCAGCTGGACTCTCAGTCTCGGTCATAGCCTCTGCCCAGGTCCCCACTCAGCCTCTGCCGCGGTCCCCACTCTCCTCAGCCACTATATTCTCACCACGTTCATAGCCTCTGCCCAGGTCCCACCCTCCTCAGCTACTATATTCTCACCATGTTCATAGCCTCTGCCCAGGTCCCCACCCTCCTCAGCTACTATATTCTCACCACGTTCATATCCTCTGCCCAGGTCCCCACTCAGCCTCTGCCCAGGTCCCCACTCTCCTCAGCTACTATATTCTTACCACGTTCATAGTCTCTGCCCAGGGCTCCCACTCTACATCAGTACTATATCTCACCCACGTGTTCATAGTTCTCCTACTACTATATTTTACCACTTCAATGTCTCTGCCCAGGTCCCACCCCCTCAGGCTTACATATTCTCACCACGTCATGTGGACGGTTTGCCGGCTGAGCAGGGGGTCATCCAGGCAGGGCCCTTAGGCCTCCCCCTGTTCCCTGATATAAGCCCCTCTCCATTCAACGTTTCAGTTGGGGCGGTTTGCCCGCTGATCAGGTCATCCAGCAGCCCTGTTTAGCCTCCCTGTCCCTGATATAGCCTCTCACCACCGGTTTCATGTGGGGGACGGTTGGCCGCTGAAAGCCAGGTCATCCAGGCAGGCCCTGTTAGCTCCCCCTGTTCCCTTGATATAGCCTCCTCACACACGTTTCATGTGGGACCGTTGCCGCTGGCAGGTCAGCCAGCAGCCCTGTTAACCTCCCCCTGTCCCTTGATATAGTCCTCCACCACGTTTCATGTGGGGACGGTTTGCCCGTGAGCAGTCATCAAGCAGGCCCTGTTAGCCTCCCCCTGTCCCTGATATAGCCTCTCACCACGTTCATGTGGGACGGTTTGCCGCTGAGCAGGTCGTCCAGCAGGCGCTGCGCCGTCGGCAGCATGTCGTGGGAGAGCTCCGAGATGAGATACTGGGCGAACTTCTGCAGCTGGTCCCTGGTCAGCCGGCTCAGAGACTCTGACACCGGGGCCCGCAGGATCACAGAGGTCGGCTGCAATGACGGCAGAGGAGGGGCGAGTTAGGAATACAGCCTCCATAGTCTCTGACTTCGCTATAGTGGCGGAGCGGCTGACATGAGGCCGTCGGAGCACGATTATGGCACGTCGGAGCACGATTAGGCAGGCACCTTCTAAACTATCTCCCTTCCTACTGCCGCGTAACACCCTGTATCAACACGGGTAGCACACTACACCACTCACACGTCCCCAAACCCCTGCCGTCTATAGCGGCCAGCTCTACACACACCCGTACCTGTGAATAGTTAACGCCGCCCGGCCCCACAACGACCCAGTAACACCATTAATACCAATGTAACTGTAACGATACCGGTAACAAACCGCCAGACACCGCCACACAGACTAAACCATTCAACAGTGCCGACCAGAGACAGCTGTTGAATATGAGACGGTGTCGCCTACACTGCAGCAAAAACACGACACACTATCCATTAGACATAAACGCCAGAATTAATGTTACAGATAGTTGAACAACGTTAACTACTCATAAGACGGGCGTGTTTCGTCTTTTAGACTTCCTCAGCACTAGGTAGCTACGAGTACACGTGGCATTCGCGATGCGACACTATGATCAATCTAGTACTGACAAGTCTACACGACAACCTTTGTCATGGCTCATCGTCATCCACTATGCAGTACCGATACACTTCTGGGAAGCCACACGCTCCGCACCAAACACTGCTCCTAACTCCCCCTCCCATCCTCTCTCTCCCCTCTTCCCCATCATTTCCTCCCTTCTCCCCAATCCTTCCTTCCCCTTCTCAGCCATGCCTTACTCCCTTCTCCCAAGCCATCCCTCCTCCCCTCTCCCCCACCCTTCCTCCCCTCTCCAGCCATCCTTCATCCCCTCTCCAGCCATCCTTCCTCCCCTCTCCAGCCACCCTTCATCCCCTCTCCTCCAATCCTTCCTCCCCATCTCCCCCTCTCCTCCCCTCTCCCCCTCTGCCCTGCTCACCTGGTGGAATTCCTTCAGGGCCACCCACCCGCCACTATGTGAGAGCACCAGGCGGCGTTGGCGCTGCACGTGCACGTGCAGGCGTTGATCCGTTTACGGTCCAGTGTGACGGCCACGTTATACTGGCCCTTGAAGCCGGTGACGCCCGCCTCCACACGGGCTGACAGGTGGAAACCGATCTGCAGGGGCTCATGGACCGCCGCCGACCTGGGGCAGCCGAGACAGGTCAGCCGTCAGGGGCAGGGCAGGGCAGGGCACAGGGGCAAAGGGCAAAGGGCACAGGAGGGGGCACAGAGGCAAGCAGGGGCACAGCAAGGGCACAGGCAGAAGCACAACAGGCCAACAAGCAGGGCACAAGGCAGGGCACAGGCAGGGCACAGCAGGGGGCCACAGCAGGGCACAGCAGAGCACAGCAGGGCACAGCAGGGCACAGAGGACAGGCAGGGCACGCAGGGGCACAGCAGGGCACAGCAGGGCAACAGCAGGGCACAGCAGAGCACAAAAGCAGGGCACGCGGGCCACAGCCAGGCACAAGCAGGCCCACAGCAGGACCAAGAGGGCAGCAGGCACAAGCAGGCAACAAGTGCAGGGGCACAAGCAGGGCACAGGCAGGGCACAGCAGGGCAACAGGAGGCACGGGAGGGCACAGGAGGGCACAGGGGCACAGGCAAGGGCACAGGCAAAGGCACAGGGCAAAGGGACAGGGCAAAGGGCACAGGGCAAGGGGCACAGGGCAAAAGGGCACAGGGCAAAGGGCATAGGACACAGGGCGGGGCACAGGGCACAGGGCACAGGGCACAGGGCACAGGGCACAGGGCACAGGGCACAGGGCACAGGGTACACGGCACAGGGCACAGGGCACAGGGTACACGGCACAGGGCACAGGGCACAGGGCAAAGGGCAGAGGGCAAAGGGCAGGGCAGGTAGGGGCAGTCAAAGCGGTGTCAGGTCAACATCCAACCATCGAACCCAGAACGAAAAGATACAAATTACAAAAGGAGTTGACTGCAGCAGATGCCATAGCAATACAAACTGAAGGTCAATCAAGGCAGGTTAGCCACAGAAAACTGACAGCTAGTTAGCCAATTGTCACACTCCCGTTACAAAGGTAAAACAATACAACTATGATATTATATCAAATAAACAACCACACGGGTTACCAAATCAAGAGCTCCATCGATGAAAAACGGCGCAGGCAATCAGGACATCAATCACAGAGAATCAGTAGCTCCCAATATCACATCAGCAGAAAGCTAACGAGTGCAAACGCAATCAGTCTAACCCCGAACTATACGTGCGTGAAGAGCCCGTGACGTCATCATCTAACGTCATCAGAGGACGGCGTCAATAAGGTTATCGTATGCTGCCGGGCGCCGAATCATATGCGGGATTATGACTGATCTGAGAGGGGCCCAGATGGGGTGCACTGCCACGTTGGTATGCATTCAGTGGTGGTGGTATTTGGGCTATATTGCCACGCCACTGCCGCCATGTATAGCCAAGGTCTCCGGCGCCGACACCAGCGGGGAAACTCACCAGTTGGTCTGTACTTTGATATGGCGTAAAAACCATTGTATGCAGAAGAGTGCTCGTACCTGTTACTATATACCTAAGGATCCTCACATGAGTATGCCGCTTGTGGGCTTTTACTTTTACTACACGCAAGTACTTCTAAGCTGTCGATTATGTCTCAGCATCAGCGATATTATGTACGTACCAAAGGACGTATACAAAGCAATCACAACACTATTTTCAGCATCCTGCAGTTCGTGGGGTCTTTCTCTGTCTGATTCTGACCTGAACAGTTGTGCTCTGTTCTGCTCTGTCTGTACTAAGCACCTGAAGAGCTGTTCTCCCTTGACACACTCATCTGTCCTTTGTCTATGCTGGCCTGAAGAGATGTTCTCTCCTCATGCTGACCTGAAGAGGTGTTCCCCTCTGTTTGACAGACCTTAAGACGAGACCGTACTTCACCTATCCACTGACACTGACCTCAAGAGGACTTCTGCTGGTCCCCTTATCTACATCTCCCTCCCTATCCTGACACTGACCTGAAGAGGTGTTCTCCCTTGACGAACTCGTCGGCCGACCCGTTGGCGAGGCAGCTGTAGAGCCTGATGTCCTCCTCGGAGTCGGGGAAGCTCCAGTAGGTGATGCGCAGCTGGATCTGCTCCGGTACCGGCGGATAGACGCGCTCCACCACCTCGAACGGGATGTGCGCCGCCACCTGGCGGGCGCACAGCTCCACCAGCGACAGCACGCCATCTGTGGAGAGAAACAGCAACTAGTGTCAGATGGCGCCACCGGGGACGAGTGTAGACTGTGAGGAGATTGGAGTTTAGCAGTGAAGAGTATACAACAGGGAAGCAATAAGTGAGTGTTGATGAAAGGGACGGAGCAGATATACAGTCTCGCACGAATCGAAATGCTCAGCAGGAGTGCAGCGTCCATGGACCACACAACAGTCCCTGAAGGACCGCCGCCGCGACGCCTACAGCACCGTTTGGCCGGTACAGCAGATTCAGTACGCTGCAAGACATACATCACTAGAGAGGTTTCAGCTCAGAAGGCATATCATTTCGCCATCCATTCAGTTAAATCGCGACGCTAAATATCAGGCGCCCAATCGTGTCAGAAATTCACGCAAGTTGGCGAGACTAAACCGGCTCAAGACTGGAGGCCGACAGGACGCCAAAGGCAGCAGATGACTAGCGCGCCGCTGACAAGCCAGAACAGACCCACGTGTCCACTGAACGGGCGTGTCACCTCTGTACCGGGGGACAGCTGAAGTGAGTCGACAGAACCCCAGCTACGGTCATACCAGCCTGCACATAAAACATCCCCCACACCTCACCCCCTCACCACCGGCCGCCAGAGCCGCGACCACAAACTGCGCCCGGAAACTGTACAACAGAGAGGTGTTCTCCCAGCTGGCTGGGCACACAGGACCTTTTCTGTTCAGCCCCTCGGCTCAACTCGCCTCGCCGCGTGGTTTATTGCCTAAACTGAATATAACATAAGATAATGCAAGTTATTTACTGATCATCGGGTCTTCACCACAGTACGCAAATAGTGAATCACCACATTGGATTCAAACCAGTCATCTCCTGACAAACAGGACTCCGGTGTGGATTCGCTACACCACTCGGCTTGCATGGCTCGGAGCTGTTTCTCAGTTGTCCGCTGCCTCGCCGAATCCCAGTTGACTCGGGCCTGCACAGAGCTCACAGCGACTATGCAACTCTCGCATCGGGTGGCAACTCCTGCCGACCAAAATCTCACAGCATCTCTCAGTAGCTCGGAGGCGGAAGCCAGGCTGTTCCGTCAGACTATCAACAACCACAGACTCTGAGAACACCTCCATGTTCCCCCCACACCCCAGCCCCGGTCTAACAGGGTACCCCGGGGGCTAATTAATTACAGCGCTCCGCCTATGGCGCGGTGAACGGCGCCGGTTCACGCGAGCTTCCCTTACAGGAGCACGATAAAACACTGAACTGAGGACACCCGGCAACACACGGACTGGGAATACACGGTCTGGCAACAGCAGGGCCTGGCAACCGCAGCACCCAGGAACACCAGGACTGGTAACCGCAACACTGGCAATAGCAGGTTTGGAACCACACTGTCTGTCAACATCCAACAATAACACATTATCTAGCAACAGCATGGAAGTCAAACCAGCCTTGACAGACACGCGGACCTGGTAGTCTGGCTGTCTGCCAGTGTCTACACTTCCTTCCCGAGTAGCAGTCACCGCTCAGGGCCGCCTCTGGACTGGCTCCGTCTCCTCGTCCCTAGTATCCGCCGCTCAGCCGCCTATCGTGGCACTGCCGCGCCGGCTGCGACCGCCTCTGGACGCCCCCCGCTCAGCGGCCTCTAGGACTAGCTCCTTCTCCCACCAGCCTATAATCCCCCGCGTCAGCCGCCCTCTGAGACGCTGCCGTCCGTGCTCTGAGCCCAGATGCTCTGGACTGCCTCCGGTGTCTCCACCCTAGTAGCAGTGCGGCCGGCCTCGAGCCGCGCCTCGTGGACTGCTAAAGCGTTCTCCGGCCCGAGTTCTCTGGAGCTGCTCGCAGGTTCTCTGGCCCAGCCTCTGGAAGCTGCATCCGTTCTCTGCCCAGTCTCTGGACTGCTCCGTTCTCTGCCCAGTCTCTGGACTGCTCCGTTCTCTGCCCAGTCTCGATCACCACTCTCCTCCAGCTCCCCACCTCCTGCCTCCCGGACCTGTGTGACGTCACGACACTCTGTGACGTCACCAGCGTGTCGTGTGACGTCACAGTCAGCATGGTGGCTGCTTTCCGTGACCCGGGAGATAACTTGTCTCCCTGCAGCCCTCATCCGGGCACCTGCCGCGGCCAGCAGCAGATATCGAAAGCTTCGCTGCAGCTTGTCGAAGCTCAGCGAAGCCCAGCTCTGGGAAGTTGGAGTTCTAAGAGCTCGCTACATCTCCATCGAATGATGCATCGTTCAGTGGAGCTCGAGAAGAGACAGGATCGCCTCATAGTACAGCCAGCTCAGTGGAGCTCGAGAAGAGACAGGATCGCCTCATAGTACAGCCAGCTCAGTGTAGCTCGAGAAGGGACAGGATCGCCTCATAGTACAGCCAGCTCAGTGGAGCTCGAGAAGAGACGGGATCGCCTCATAGTACAGCCAGCTCGTACAAGTATATGCGCGTTCTAACAGTCTGGAATAGTCCAGTGAAGTGACATTGTAACACATAATGTGTTCGATATTGTTAGGCGTCCGGACCGAAGCCCGGTGGAGCTTGTTACACCTGGTTTAATCCAGCCAGTCCGTATTCCGACTTTGTACCGATAAGTTAGAACAGCGGGATTAGCCGTCCAACTCGGCTAACAACTTCAGTGCGCCGAGTGCCGGTTATTCCAGCACGGGTCTGGCTGTCCCCAACAGACGGCGACTATCAACGCCAGCTCTGCAAAAACAGCGGCGCCGCTAGGTCAACTGGCCTTTGTGTCTTTGCGTCTTTGCGTCTTTGCGTCTTTGCGTCTTTGTGTCTGTGTTTCTCTGTGTAGAAAGAAGCAGCTCAGTTCGGAAATCCCTCGGCATCCCGACCCCCGATGGAGGCCGACAAAGGCAGGGAGGTGGGAGGGAGGGGGTGGTGGATGGGGGGAGGGTGCGTGGGCTGACGGCCGCGTTCTCTTTGTCGTAGCGCCCTGCCCCTCAAGGACGTCTCGCCGCCGCCACCGCTGCCGCCGCCGCCACGGCAGGTCGGCCGACTGGCAGGTGCTGTTCTGACACCAACACTTGCCGCGTGTTCCAGCTCTCTGTGAGTGGCCCGTACGCATGGTAAAAAGCGGCGGCCGACACGCAAAAAGCACGTATAATCTTCACGGCGAAGGATTAAGCGATCCAGCCGTCATGAGACATTAGCATGATCCGCGGTGATGGAGGAGGGTTTTTCTGCAGAGTGCCAGAGCGCTGAAGAGCGTATAACGTCATAACTATGGTCCGATTTCGACCCCCAGGCAATGCGAGTCACTTGTACAGATCACCGATGAACAGCACTGGTAACAATATATTGATAGTTCACTACGAACGAGGGACGTCCGGCCGCCAAAAAGTTCAAACAAAAAATATGCAAGTTGATAAACACGACACGTGTCCTTTGTCTCTTGGCGTCGGAGGGTGCAACGACTGCGTGGTGTTGCTATTTTGCACCAAAAATACACCATGTAAACATCAGCAAGTTTTGTTTTAGATAAACTTATCAACAGCCGATACAAATAAGAGCCATCTAAGCATTGTCGAGTGCAACATAAATCCAGATTATTGCGGTTTCGTGGACCTGACCGGTTTCTGTAGAACACGATTAATGTTGCAATTAGTGAACGTTGACTACGGCTACAGTCGCAGTGGCCAGTCGCCTTCCCCACCTCACCTTCCCTGTACCAAGCCACCGTCCCAGGCAGCTACCACAGGATCGATGCAATGCACCGCACTCGTCGGCGCTGCCATTCCCACTCCCCCACTGTGCACGCATACACGCAGGCACCCCTCCCCCCGCTCGATCGACAAATGGGACAGTCACGTGACCGGAGCGGCCGGCCGCCGGCGGCTATACCGCCTGGTCACGTGACCTGCTGCTGCTGCTGCGGCGGTCACGGCTGCCGCAGGGGTGGTGCTGGTGGGCAGCGAAGGTTCCCGAACGTCAGGGGCAGGGAAGCGAGGGTGTGGGCTGGGTGGGACGGGACGAGATCGCACCAGGTCAGAGGCCTTCTTGCACCAAATAATTACCCCGGGTAAAAATTATCTCAAGCCCACCAATAAAGCAACCCCCAGCCGGATATTTTATTTTCTCTTGCACCAGAGCGAGCAGCCAAAGGTGGCTGCTCGCTGGTGCAAGAGAAAAATAAATATCCGGCTGGGTTGCTTTAATAATGGAGGGTTGGATATATTTTTTACCCAGGGTACATTATTTGGTGGCAAGGAGGCCTCAGGTCACGACATGGGATAACGCCACGGCATTTGCAGGCTCTGTAAAGTTCGTAGGGGAGAGGAAGTATTAAGTATTTCAGCGTAGATAGAGGCCAAATCAATTTCACAGTCTTGATAACTTAGAGAACGCCACGGAGCATACAAACACGACAGTTCAGAGGTTGGCGGATAGCACGCGAAGTAATACGATGTTAGTTGGGCTGGGCTTTGATAAACAGACCACCAGTAGCTTCTAAGCTATCGGGTCCCCAAATTATATCCGATCGAAACCTTCCATTCCATCACAACGCCGCACCCAAACACCAGCATCAGTTATTTCGTTCCGCCCTGGCTGTCCTCTTCTTACGGAAGCGCTCCTCCTTGGAATTCCTCCTTCTGTCTCTCACCCTCCCCCACCCACAGTACAACAAAGACCCTCCACCCGCCCTGCCCCGCCCCGCGCCGTCCACCGGGTCAGCCAAGCACCCCCTCCACGGTGGAGGGGGTTGTGGTGGAGGCTCCACCACACACACACGCACATGCCACCTTACAAGGCCAGGTCAGGCCCCGGTCGCCCCGTTCGCCTCACCACCACAACAACAACAACACACGCCACACTATGTGAGAAGTGAGAGTGCGCGTATTATCGAGGCCGGTGATGGCGCCTGGCGGTGCCCGCGGCAGCAGTAGGCCCTCAGAGACAGGACTGCAGGCGGGACGTGGCCACTGATTATAGGGCAGCGGAGGTGATGAAAGGCATGGTGATGATGGGACAATGATGGCGCTGATTTGAGACCAGGGAGAAGTGCTGCATAGCGGCGATCGTGGAGCAGTGGGAGGGCAGCAGTGTAGCCATAGCTGCTAGGCTGCGTCGAACAACATTGTACATAAGCTGGCATTTCCGTCTTGCGTCTAAGCTACGGTGTGAATGCCACGAATCGGAGGCGGTTTCATAATACTATAAGTGGCCGAAATGCCCTCCCCCACATATTGAACAGAATACATCCTAGCAAGCAAAGCAGAAGCCCACTTTGTAAAGCCAGGTTAACGAACAGACACCGTGTTCCTCCAGCGAGCTCAGCGTTATAAAAACACGCCACATTCCGACATTATCACGACAAAAATACCCCCACACGAGAGAGAGAGTGATGCCTCCCCACTGAGACCGACACCAGAAATCATCGCCCGTCCAAACCACCTGACAGCCAGTCGCGCGTCTGGCGCCGCTCCAGCGGGGTCGTCGACGCCGACGCAGCGCCCCACGCGCCGCCGTCGGCAGCGACGACCGACGCTGACCCCACCGCCGCCGCCACCAACGGCACGCGTCCCCCCCCCCGCTGAGCCTGCTATTTGTCGCCCGAGACGGCCTTCGACGAGTAAGCTCCGCTCACAACAGAGAGAGAACGCGGCGGCCGCTTTGCAGTCGGGCGGCCACCCCCCAGTTTTTGCAGCATTCTGTGTGGAACATTGGCAGCTTATGACGTGAGGGGAGAGGGGATGAGAGAGGGGAGGGGACGATGAACACAGAGCAGGCGGCGGGCCCCAGCTGTTCGTCCCCCCCCCCCCCCCCCACACCGGTCCCTCGCTTTCCCTGTCCTCCATGTAGCTGGTAGCTGCCGCTGCTGCCGCCGCCCCAGCCACCGCCGCTGCCGCTGCCGCCGCCGCCGCCGCCGCCGCCGCCGCCGCCGCCGCCGCCGCCGCCCCAGCCACCACCGCCGCTGCCGCTGCCGCCGCCGCCAATATCGTGCATTATTCAGAGGCGAGTGGAGCGCCACACGCGAAAGTGGCCCTCCTGTCTCGACACACGGCACACGGCGGCCAGAGTGGAACGTGTCGGCACGTGTCGTGTCGCCCGGTGTCGGACAGACAGACGGCACGTGCGGACAGACAGACAGATAGACAGGCAGACGGACAGACGGACGGAGTGACGGATTCCCAGGGGAGAGCATGACTACCGGGTATCTGATGTCACCACACCACACACACACACACCACACACACAAACACACACATCACACACCACATCACATCACACCCAGCAGAGAGAATGGAGCAGTGAAATCAACGCAACGGTTACGGTAGGCAGGTCGCCATGCCAACTGCCGTACTCCTAGGACGAAAAACAGACGTACTTGCTTGAATGTTAAGGATATTATTGCAAGCTACCACCGGTCATCGTAGAGTACCGAATAAGAAAACGTTATGTCAAACGCAACCAGCCGTTGAGTGCCTCCACAGGACATAGAGACAATACCACCATTGAAATGCTCTTTACCAACTTAAGACAAGCATTGCCATAGACCCTGAAATATGTAAATCATTCAACTGCATTTAAAGATCAAACGCCGGAACAACATATCCAGGCTACCACTGTTCACACCGCCACGTGCCGACTGCGCAGCGAGTGTTGACTCTCCGATCCCCAGCTCCATTTGTTTGGACTGTGAACCGAATATAGACAGAGACAGAGACAGAGACAGAGACAGAGACAGAGACAGAGACAGAGACAGAGACAGAGACAGAGACAGAGACAGAGACAGAGACAGAGACAGAGACGAGAGACATTGGACACCTCTGGCCACACTGACTGGTACTATGAACCTGCTGAGCTGAGCGAGGTTTCCGCGTGTGACGACACCGGTGCCGGATATTTGGAGTGTCGCCACTCCGATCCCTCCCGCGTCATTCTCGGCTGACAGAACCGGCCGCGTCACGCTGCGTCCCTATCATCGTGTCCCAGGTGTCCCGTGTCCAAAGCCGCCGGGTGGCGTCCGTCACAGATCCAGTATTGCACCGCCCCCACCGGAGCCGGAGCCAGAGCCGGAGACGGAGACGTGTTTCAACACCAGACGTCACTACCGCGGTGACGAGGGTGACGGTGACGGCGACGGGGACGACACACGACACACACGCACTACCCCTGCCTTACAAGTATTCGACGCGCTCCATCACAATTCGAACCGTGGCAGTCAAAAGCAGAGACCCTAGCTCGCCGAGACCACATTGTGATAGTGATTACTGTTTTACAGCGCTGCTACTCCGCGGTTACAAAGTGGGATTACATAACAGCCCCGTTATAATTTGGCATGGCACACGACTTGATCTCAGCTGGACACGACTAAGCGTGGTGTACGTACCGCTTCTTGCATAATAAGAGCGTGTCGTATGCGCAAATCATTACATTCTGAAGACTACCATGGCAGGGCGGTATATATGATCTCAGTTGGACCCGGGGCCGGCTAATTTTCCAGCACCACGTCGGCTCAGCAGCTCCGCTCTCCACTGGACGTCCACAGTCCACAGTCCACAGTCCACAGTCCACAGTCCACACCATACAGTGTAAGATGACGTGCTGGGATTCAGTGTCGTATGCAGTGCGTGATACGAGAGGACTGCGCGGAGACGCTGCAGCCGTCCAGCCGTCCAGCTCCCCAGTCCCAGTCCCAGTCCCAGTGCCACCCCCACACCCAGTCCCAGTTCCAGTTCCAGCGCCGCCCCCACCCAGCACACCAGACACGCGGCGACTGGACCTACTGGTTTAACACTGCAGTGCACGCCATCTCTCATGACGGGAAAAGCACGAGAATATGACATCACGGAAACCACGAGAGTCCGTGAAGCGTCATCACGGGAGCCAAGTGACTTCGTAAAATAACCACCCCTTCCCGGAATCTGAAGCCACGGAATTCCAGTGACAAGTTCGCAACTTTCTCTGACCGAATAGTGGACACCACACCACGACTATGAGTATTCGGAGTTGTACATCCCTACTCTGAACACATTCACATGAGGAGCGCGACATATGTCGCCTTAGTTGCTCCTGGTCCTCGGTTCCTCGCCTTGCTCGGTTCTCGGTTCCGTCGCTTAGTTGCTTCCTGTCCTCGGTTCCTCGCCTTTGCTCGGTTCTCGGTTTCCTCGGCTTAGGTTCTCCTTGGTTCGGTCCTCGCCTTGCTGTTCTCGGTTCCTTCGCCCTGTTAGTTTTGCTCCTGGTCCTCGGTTCCTCGCCTTGCTCGGTTCTGCCGTTCCATGCGCCTTAGTTGCTGCCTGGTCCTCGGTTCCTCGCTCTTGCTCGGTTCTCAGGTGTCCCTCGCCTTAGTTCTGCCTCCTGGTCTCGGTTTCTCGCCTTGCTCGGTTTTCGGTTCGTCGCTTAGTTGCTCTGGTCCTCGGTTCTCGCCTTGCTCGGTTTCTCTCGGTCCTCGCCTTGAGTTGCTCCTGGTCCGTCGGTTCTCGTCTTGCTCGGTTTCGGTTCCTCGTCTTAGTTGCTCCTCGGGTCCTCTGTCTCGCTTGCTCGGATTCTCGGTCTCCATCGCCCTTAGTATGCTCCTGGGATCTCGTTCATCGATGCACCCAGCGCGCCTGCTTCTCGCCCCTGCAACACACTGGCTGATCTCCATGCATGCGCGCCCTAAGTCGATCCCAGGCAGGCGACACGCGACCTACCAAACCAAACCTGCTGCCGTCAGCGGCCGACCGGCTCCCGTTCGCTGGCACGACTCACGATGCAGAGTCCAGATGGGATATCCCAGAGCACATGATAAACTAGAGGCCGGTGCTGCTCGACCACATTACCGTGGGGTCATAATCGTAATCCCCCCAAACACATTGTTTGGACCCCTGTGGTATCCTGGGGGTCATGGTCCCCTAGGGGGTCACCGAACCCATTGGCACTCGGGCGTGGCGACTTGTACGATAACTCCAAATATAGAGTCTCTGGCACCATCTGTTTGGCCTGTGAAGCCAAATTTGCATTCCCCCATTTGGCGCGTGCCACGTATCAAATCATGCATCGCCGGAAGGCGCTCAGCGAGCTCTATCGGCACACCAAAATTGGCTTGGCTAGCTCAACATTCAAAGGCAATAGACGACCATATTCCCAGGGAGTTTTACCCGTTTCACCCCCTGGTTGGTTTCGTTTGCCCTCCTCGGGGCCGGTCACCCCAGTGGATAAAAGGGCGTTGTACCGCACACGTGACCTGCGACTATCCCGCCTGTGTCACCAACAGTGTCACCAGAGGAGTGTGAAGTGTGGAGGCCAGCACAGATGTTGACAGAGGATCACGTGGCGGCACGTGGCACGGATCGGCCCGCAACTGCTACCATCATCTGTCCACCGTTTTGCCGCATGGAACGGCGTCATCCGCGTCGAAATCGGACAAGCCGTATGGGCCCACGTCTAAAATGCCCCGCCGGACACACCAACACACAAACAGGTCGGCGAGCGACGCTCCAGTGGAAATCTTCGAGCTTTGAAAAGCTACGCTATTCATTTTTCTACGATTTTGGATGTGTGCGCGTTTTCATGTGAACAACTTCTGCCCGTATGACAGTCATCCGTAACAGAGATGAGAGTACCTACGCCAGTGAAAGGAGTCAGATTGACTCACAGGTACGGCCCGGGTCAGTCTCCAGGAGTCAGTTGAGTCACAAGAGAAGCACTGATCGGAAAGGGATGAGTCATGAGACGGCACAGAAGAGACAGAGTGAGGCGTCACTGGACACTCCAGATCGGTTTCTGACTGCCGGCACCCCATCTCTCATCTCCTCTGCACCTTCCCACGCTCCCACCATCCGCTGCCAGCCACCACTGCCGGCAGTAGCCGCAGCTCGTCACCGTCTGTTGTCTCGACGGAGCAGTGTGTGTGTGTGTGCAGTGGATCATTATATGGCGTCTCGTCCCGTCTGTGCAGCCAGCCTATAGCCGCCGCCGGCGATCACGGGGCGGGATTTCCTCTCACTGCTCATCACAGAGTCTGCAGTGACTACACAGAGTCTACAGAGTCACACAGAGTCTACAGAGTCACACAGAGTCTACACAGAGTCAGAGTCTACACAGAGTCTACAGAGTCACAGAGTCTACGAGAACCTGCAGACTGCGATCACGGACCAGACAGCAGACAGACAGACAAACCAGACAGGCAGACAAGCAAACCAGCAGATTTGCGTGTCATAACCTGTCATACCTGCCATCTCCTGTCATAACCTGTCATACTTGTCATCTGATGTCGTCCCATGACAGTCATGTCACTCCCTGTCGTTCAATGTCATCCCGTGCCCCCCCCCCTCTCCCCCTCCCAGATCTCCCAGTGACGGCTCCCAGCAGACTAGCCAACTATGCGCCGAATTCGCCGCCAGCGCGGCACAAAAGTATGCCACATCAGCTGCGCCGGGAACACCGCCCCACGTAAACGCGCCATCTGCCGGTGTTGGCATCCATCACCGACTCTTATCTGTGACATCATTCGTCTGGTATTATCTATGGAAGCATCTATTCTGAGTGGAGATCATAAGTCACATATCATCCATCACACGTCATCCATCACCACCATATATCATCGACAGAGTGTCATCCTGGATTCTCTCCCCGATTCCAGATATCTCACAGATTCCGGATATCTCCCGGATTCCGGATATCTCCCAGATTCTGGTTTGCCGCGTCGGTGGCGGATATGTTAATCTCCAGGATTATGTTTCGTTGCGTTGCACTGTGGGCGATAACGGCCTTTCAGCGCGACACGGCGTTTCTTCTTCAATTTACGGCATCGGTTTGAACATGTAGCATATCAGTCGATAGCTGATGAATCAAACAGATACAAATATTCACTTTCTTTTGTCTGGTTAAACCCGGCATTGACTGGGGTCTGATCTGAACACCATTGACTGGGGGTGGGGCGTTAAACGCCCCCTGTCCGAACCAATGATCGCGTATTTCAAACTGCTGCTTCGCCTCCCAAATTAGCGTATATCCTTGCAATGAGAATGATGCGCGCCGTAGCAATATCGGCGGCTTAACATTAGTGTAAGTTTGAAGACAGTGCTTACAAGCAAACACATTTATCGGCGAATCGATGCAATGATTTCATGCTTTGGACATTATCTCGAAAATGAGCTACATAAAATAGTCATTTCACGTTTTATTTTCAGCCCCATGTCGCCCTAGCAGGCCGTTCTGGCCCACAGTGCGTCGGTCGCGGCGCGTATGGTAGCGTTGGATCGCTGCCCACTGGCACGTCTGTGAGATAAACAGTGTGTGGACCACACGGTGGTGGTTATAGTCGGCCTTCAGTCAGTCGTCAGAGGTAGAGTTGTAATGCGGGGCTACATCATCCTGCCTGCTGAAATAGCCCGACTAGCTCACGCACAATGGGCCATTTAACACAGAGTACAACATTCACCCTGGTTCAGATGAGGCGTGGCTTCACAACAAACAGCTAAAACCTTCATCCGGCTAACCGGCCTGAAGAGCGTCATCCTCCACAGCTAAACAGCCGTGGAGAGCTGTTCCTCCAGTTCTGGAGCTGTTCCTCCACAGAGCTGCTCCGCCCCCCCCCCCCACAGCTGTAGTCACAGCTATTATCGATCCACCACTGAACAACCCGCCCCAAAACTAGAGATCAGAGACTTTCAGAATAATAACAGTTGTTCGAATACTTAATAAACGTCCCGAATACTTAAAAAACACGTTAGGTTATTTATATAATTGTGAGGTTCCCAATTTTCCCGTCGCAAACCCTGCTCCCCACTAGCAGTCCATCCGCCCCTCCCATGACAGCTGGACCGGACACCAGGGGGCGCTGACCCCCTCCCCGCGCTCTGGAGCTGGGGGCAGCCGGGGGGGGGGGGAGCATTTGCGACACCCCTCCCCCACTGTTGTCCCGGAACACTCCTGACTGGGGGCGTTCCAGGTCAGTAATCCCCATGGCAACACCAGTCCATGACCCGAAAAGCTCAGACTAGTTGTAAAGATATATATCGAGAGAAACTCGAATAGACGAGAGTTCGTCACAGTAGCTGCACATACTGCACATCACAGCAGCAGTAGCTGCACATACTGCACATTACAGCGGCAGTATGCCGGAGACGTACCCCAGCTGAGGGAGCCGCCAGGGAATGCCTGGGAACTCCGCAGCCCATGGCGTATATGACATGACGTGTCTGGTACAATAAAGTACCTGGTAACGCCGGGCACACAGAGGCTTCGGCCTTGATTAAACAACTCCACGACGCTGTGATTCCCACTCGATGGACGCCATGATTCAACTCCACGACGCTGTGATTCCCACTCGATCGACGCCATGATTCAATGATTCCACGATTCCATGACGCCGAGATTCCCGCTGGCCACCCAGCCATCACCATTCTCCTCTAATAGCCGCCATCCCGCTGATGGTCCGCCGCCGCCGCATCAGTATCAGTCAGCTGAATCTGCGCGCGTCTCCCAATCACCGGCGGCACCTCCGATCGCGGGCTCCACTGCCCGGCGGCTGTACACACATTACACAGTCCCGTTACACTCTCTAATCGCCCCGAACACCGCCGCGGCTCTATGGCCCTCCCGGTCCCGGTCCCGGACCCCGGACCCCGGTCTCCGGTCTCCGGTCTCCGGTCTCCGGTCTCCGGTCTCCGGTCTCCGGTCTCCGGTCTCCGGTCTCCAGTCCCCAGTCCCCGGTCCCCGGTCCCCGGTCCCCGGTCCCCGGTCCCCGGTCCCCTGTCCCCGGTCCCCGGTCTGCGGTCTGCGGTCTGCGGTCTGCGGTCTGCGGTCTGCGGTCTGCGGTCCTCGGTCCCCGGTCCCCGGTCCCCGGTCCCCGGTCCCAGTCTCCGGTCCCCGGTCCCCGGTCTCCGGTCCCCGGTCCCCGCCCAGCCAGGCCTCTGTGGTTGTAGTACGGCAGGTAACTGTGCCAGTGAGAGTCCGGAACATCAACAAAGCCCTGGAACGCGGTCCCCCACCCGGCCCTCCCCACCCGGCCGCCCCGCCCCGTCAGTCGCAGCTGTGACCAATCAGTGACCAATCGCTGACCAATGGCTGTGGCCATGGGCGTCGAAAGCGGGGGGATGGGGGACGTACCCCCCTACACAACGACACGACGGCACACAGGGCCGCGCCCTCCTGAAATTTTCGGATTTTAGCATTACGCCTATGGACGTTGCATGAAAATAATTTACTTCAGAACGCATACGTCCCCCCAGTTGTCGGTTCGTGGCGACGCCCCTGGCAGTGGCCATTAGGTGTGACTAGCGTTAGTCAGCTCACAAGCCAGAACCACCCGGTGTTCCCTGGTAACGCACGATCGACTCAAAAAGGCTGCCACCACTCGACCACAACAAAACATTTCAAGAGAAAAGGGCGTCACCACCTTCCGAAAGTGTGTGAGAGCACTTTGAAGTCTATTATTTCCATGCAACACCCATGGGCGTAATGTTAAAATCCGGAAATATTTGGAAATGCTTGGGGGACGCGTCCCCTCGTCCCCCTCCCCCTTCCAACACCCATGTCAAGAGGAGGCCGTAAGAGGCTGCACCATAACGCGACTGTTTGAGCGAAGTTCCTGCCGCATAAACAAGGGCAATCCAATAAGTTGTCGGAATGATTCCCGAGTTTGCGGAGATTTGGCCTGTCGAAAATGTTTACCGCTCTGTGTCCGTCATTGAGCACGATGCGTATTCGACATGCTCCTCCCCGACACCCACCAGCTGCAGCCAGAACCCACAACAGCCCAGCGGCATCACCATCACCACCACCGCTGCCGCCGCCAGTCGCTAAGGTCGAGGCTACCGGCCTGAGCGGGGCGGGCATCACCGCTGCTGCCGCCAGCCGCCGCTCGAAATACCTCCCCAGGCGGGGGCATTGCACTTCCTTGCTGTGTGCGGGCCGCCGCAATGGAGCTGGAGCGGCTGGAGCGAGGGGAGCCGACAGTCGAGCGGCGCAGGGCAGGGCAGGGCGGGAGGTAGACAGCGACGAGAGGGAGGGAGGGAGGGAGGCCTCCCGCAGCTCCACCGGGGAGGAGGCCAGGTGATGCTACTGGTGTCAACGACACACCGTCAACTCAGGCTCCATATACTACAGCATACGCA